>PVKH010007912.1:0-19856 GCA_004027955.1 Chaetophractus vellerosus | reverse complement strand
CAGGCGGCAGCTCCGTTTTTTCACAGGTGACTTTGCCATGCCCGTGGGGGCTCCGCCCTGCCCGTGGCGGCTTTTTGCCTTGCCCACAGTGGCTTTGCCCTGCTCATGGCGGCTTGCCTTTCTCAAGGCTGTCTGCCCCCTCGGAGAGGTCCCCGGGAACCGAACCCGGGGTCTCCCATGTGGTACCCCAGCGCGCTCTTATCCACTGAGCTATTTAGCCGGGCCCTAATCTCTCTCTTTAAAACCCTGGTGTCTCAGGAATTAGTTACTGAAGTGCGTCGTACATAGGAATCCGCTTTTGCTCAGTATCAACCCTCTAACCCGAGCATCTGCAAACCCCAATAACCTTTGCTATATCCCTAAGCTAAAAACTGGATGTAAGTTGGTGTATAACCAACCAAGCCTAAAAGAAAATCTCCTTGAAGAGTTTTGGAATAGTCAATTATTTAGTTTGCTTTTTGGTTTACATAGCTCTTTAATGCTTTGCATCTTTTATAAACCTGAATTTTAAGAATATAAATTTAAAATTTTGGGTGAGATGGAGTAGAGACAAATTCAAAGGATAAAAGTATTTTGGAACTATGATACTTTAAAGAATATATTACCATAATAGTTTTGAAAAAGAGGCTCCATTATAATTTTTGAATTGAATTAGGAAGTATTTTATAAAAATTAATTTAGAAATGATGAAATACCAAGTTGCTAAGATGGAGTAGTTTCAAAAAGTAAATAATTTAATCCATGCTATGCACAGACTTCTCTTAAGTTTTTGCCCATGACACCTGAGGTTTCTTTATTAACGGTGGCTGGGTAGTTTTTGCATAGGGAAGTTTATGTGACTATAAAAAATGCATGTTTAGAAACTGAGAATTTATGGACATAAGGTGGTGTGTCTTTATGGCAGTTCTACATCAATATTTCAATCTCAATTTCCTAAAACTGCACCTTCCTCTTGCCTGCAGATTTCAGCAGATTAAGAGCCTGTTCTTTTCAGTTTTAGCCCCACCTTCCAAAAGAACATGGAAGATGATTGCGATTCAGAAGCCATGCCTTTTGATTCACTTAGTTAAAATTCTGTTATGTCAATTATCCCAGCTTTAGAGAGGAAGTTACGTAATGTTCCCAAAGTTCCTTAGGTAAATTTTAAACTAAATCTCACTAAAAGAAATAGCATTTGTACAAAACATGAATGTGATCTTTATGAGAGGTTTAATCACACATTTTATCATTTCTGCCAGGTCACTAAGCATTTATGCCTGAGGGATGTAAACTCCCTCTGGCCAGAGATGATTGAGCTTCAGCATCATTATATGCCCCGTCACTATCCTTAATACAGAGTTTGGCACACACATATTTACTGGCAAGTGCACGAAAATTTCTATGATGAAATTATCACTTCAGCTCTGATAGCTGAAACAATGTTTTCACTCTCATCACTACAGATCTCTTTTTACCAATATCTCTACCTCATTTATTTTCATAGACTTCTTTTTTTTAACATTTGTTACAATTGATGTAAAAATATTGAAACATAGCTACCAAGCATGGTCAATGGTTTACGTTACGGTTTACATTTTGGACCACACGTTTTATAAATTTTGGTGACGTTTAACATGGCCTGTATCCATCATTGCAAGATCATGTAGAACACTTCCTTTCCCCAAGTGCCCTGTGTTCCAACTATTCAAATCCTCCTTCCCCCTTCCCTTGGGACCCACAGCAACCAACAGGCTTCACTCCTCGAAGAACAAGATTCACAGTTACTTTCAACAACATTGAGGGCTTGACATACTGCTCTGTCCTCCCCTACTGGCAGGTTAGTGCAGGAGAAGACGAGCCACAACATGGCCGACAGACAAGATGGCTGTGAGACCCCACTGAGGCCTTGACCTTGATGTCCCAGTTGAGACTCTTCAGGGGCCCAAGGGAGGCCCCGGATATTCCAAACAGGCCTCACTATCAGCCCCACCATTGGTGGGGTAACCGATAACAGCTGGGTCCCCTCCACTTAGCATGAGCAAGGGGAGGAATGATTGATAGCTTAAAAGGTGACCACACAAGCCAAAACGCGCGCTCTGCCTAGAGGAGCCTGCACCAGATCTCAGTGCATATTTCCATTCTTATCTCCTATTTCTTAGTAAGCGCTGTTCTTTTTCCCCATTTCCCAATAAATTCTTTTTACTGGCCAAACTAAACTGGCATGTCCTTAAACATTTTTATGCAACATAGCCAGGAACATAGAGGAATCCAACACTTCCCTGGCTTCACTTTGGTAACTGGATTCCAAACCTTTATTAGTTGAACTCCTAATGATGAGGTCATAGTGCAGGCTATCTAATGGAAATGTAATGTAAGCCCCTTACATAATCTTATATTTATAGTAGCCACATTTGAAAAGCAAATTTAAAAAAAGAAGTAAATTTTAATAACATATTTTATTTAATACATTATATCCAAAATGATATAATTTAAATGCGTAATCAATATTAAAAGTTAGAGATATTTAAATTTTTCTTTGTTGTATTGTCGTAAATATAGCATATGAATTATAGACCTAATGTACATTTTATTTGAATAGGCTTTCAGTGATTAAATTGAAATGTAGTCCTACAATAATTATAAAATTGTGCTTAATGACAAAAAATATTTTATACTGCTTCTCTTTTTAAATTTAAATTCAATTTAAATAAAATTATATAAAATTAAATAAATATTTACTGCCTCACTAACACTAGCCTCATTTCAGGTTCTCAATAGCCACATATCTAGAGGCTACTACATTGAATAGCATTGTTCTGGAAGAAGTAACCTTTTCATCTGCCCCTATACATAGGTATTTATGTAACTATTTTTTATATTCCCTGGGTAGAAGGCAAGTAACTGATAGAAAACAACAAAGGAGCAAGAGAAAAACATTGTAAAATATTTGTATATAATTGTAAAACACAAGTGTATGTATAAACCCAAAATGTTCCTCACATACTTTTTTCTATTTTCCCTAATTTTGAATTAGAAGAGGAGAGAAATTTTTCCAGCAGACTTGTGCTTTGAATTAATTAAATCTATGGTTTTAGGAAATATTTTCTTTTATATGTGAAAAAGTTGGTTTTACTTCACAGTTAGAAAAACTGTGTCACTAAGTCACTTTGTATCTCTATTTAATATCTTCTTAGTTTCTGTAGAAGGCAGGCTTTTCCTAAATTGGTGGTATCTAAATGAATCTTAGTAAAGTTTGCCAGGTAACCCTTCAATTTAAATAAGAAACAACCTTAAAGTGTCACAAGACAAATGGGTTAAATATTAAGGAAATGCTGGTAGTAAATTAGGGAAAGACTGGTATGAAAAAATTGGTGATTAAGAGGTTATGTCAGAATAAGTAAGCATATATAATTTCATAGATGCATTTAGATGCCTCTGATTTATATAAAAGCCTATTTAATACAGAAACTCACAGCAAATATTCACAATCTAAAGATATGCAATGGAAGAGAAGGGGCTATATGGGGACAGAGAGATAATCAACTTTTTTGGGAGATGGAGACTGATTAAATAACAATGATATTAGATTATAAAATAGTTTAAAATGATGAATAATCTTGATTCCTTGGATCAGAAGTAGCTTATAATAGTTTTATAATTTTTATATTTTAGCAACGAAGTATAATGTATTTTGCTGTATGTAAGAGTGGCAATAAAATGGATTTTAATGGGTAAAAGTAGTTTAAAATAAATTTATAGACAAACAACCAATGGGAAAATGTCAACAGAAAAAAGACAAGCTTTGTAGACAAAAAAAAAAAATCAAAATATTGAGCGTAAGAAGGATATCATTCATTATCAGCATTCCCTCTCCCCAGGGCATTTTTCCCATAACTTAAAATTTCTGTTATTTGTTCCATCTCAAAACAAAAAAATGAAACAAACAAAAGTACAGTTTGACTTCACTTCCTCCTCAATATAAGTTCCATTTGTCTTTTTTCCTTTATAACAAAATTTGAATCCTCTTCTTTTGTTTATAGTTAATAGTTAAGTTCACTTTACCCAGGCTTTCTTTCATCTACCACTCCATCAAAATTGCTTTTATCAAGGTAAGATGACCACATTATTGCTTAGTCAGTCTATATTCCATTTGACCTTCCCTTTGGCACAGCTGATCATCTCTGCTCTAGGATATGATGTTCTCCTCATTTTCTTCCTAGCTCGTGGGCCTCTTAGTCTTAATGTTCTTGGCAATTTCCTTCTTTTCTCTCCAACAGCTCACTGCTGGAGTGCTCTTGGCTTTGTCCTTGAACTGCTTTTCTTCTCTACTAGATACACATGAAGAACTTGTCCAGGTTCATGGCTTAAATGCCACCTATACAATGTAGAATCTAATACTATGTATCTGACCAAGACATCAATTCTGATCAAACTCCAGCTGTAAACTCAATATCTGTACTTGGATCTTGGTGAAGCATCCCAAACTTATTATGTTTAAAATGGAACTCCTGGTGGCGTCTTCCAAATCTCTCCCTCTTACCACTTCGCCCATTTAGATAAATGGCAATTACAACTCCCCAGTCACTCAGGTCAGAAATCTTGGATGATTATCAATCCAGCACTTTTTCTCACATCTTACCTTCAATCTCTCAGTAAACCACATTGGCTTCCTTCAAAATATATGCCAAATATAATGATTTCTCACTACTTCCACCTCTCCCACCTTAGTCCAATTCTCCATTTTTTTCTCATCCAGAAAAAATGGTAGCTTCCAACTCATCTTCTGCTTTTTTCCTTACTCTGCTATTCTCAACATAGCCATTAGATGGAACCTATTAAAATATAAGACACATTAGGTTTATAACCCTCCAATGCCTTCCTATCACACTAGAAGTAAACCCTAAAATGCCCTAACACCCGTGAGCCCCTGTTACTTCTTTGGCCTCGTGTGCTGCTCTCCTATTCTGCTCCAGTCCTGCGTCCATTGTTGTTCTTGGCACAGCTACCTGCTGTGAATACCAGGCATGAATTTGTACTGCCTGAGCCCATGTGCAATTGCTAACCTTCTGCCTAGGACACCGGTCCCCATCCCCCTGAGCTGGGCTCGCTCATTCACACCGTTCGGATTTCTGCTCAGATCACACCTTTTTAGCGAGGCCTTCATGATAAATCTATTTACAATTGAAAACCTCTTCCTCTACCGTCAGCACTTTCTAGCTACCTTCCCGGCATTATTTGTATAGCACGCATCATCATTTAGGCTATTATGCAATTTTCTTTTATCATCTCTTCCCTCTGAATAGAATGTAAACTATTGTGGGATGTTTTCTTTAGCGTGCATGTGTGTATTTCCATATTATATCCTCAGTGCCGAGAAAAGTGTCAGTGCCCAAAAGCTTGTGGCATGAATAAATACTTAAAAAATATTTGGATATTTGAGAACTTCTACACAGGGCATTGGAGGTGAATTAAAGTTTGAGAACAATGTATCAATAACATGTTTCTCCCTCGAGGAATTTTTCTTGTCAGACAAGTTACCAAAGACTCCTTATTGGTAAAACCCAGTGACCTTTCAGAATCTTTACAAACTTGTCTGTGCAGCATTAGATGTTATCTCTGCTTAATCATGAAACACTCTCTTGCCTTGGCTACAGTCTACACAATTTGCATTTCAATTATACAAAAAGAAACAAATTCATTCTTAATTCATGCATTTCTGCATATTCAGATAATTTATGATAAATGGAATTCAAATGCAACCTGAGAAAAATTATCCCTGTATTCCTCAAATCAAAAATGTTAAAATAATTTCCTTCTTTCCAGAATCTATAGACAGCTCCGTATCCTTGTTACTTGGATGCCACTGCATATCGGGGTGCTCTACAATCAGAGTAGGGGAAGAGGGCACATGAGTGACACATAGTAATTGTAACAGTCTGTTCTCAAACTGCATTTCCACAAGCACTGATTCTTGAAGGAAAATATTCATTTTAACAAATCCAGTTGAAAGAAGTAGGATAAAGAAGAGGATTTGGAGTTCAGGAAAAAGCAAACTCATTTATCTAGTTTTGGGTTTTTTGTTTTTTTTCCTAAATTAATGCTTTTTAGTTAGAGTAGCCAGGGAAGTTAGATTTTAAAGTGACTCTGTTTTGGAATGATATGGGTTCATTGTAATATTTTCTCATTTATAAGACCAGTTTGAATTCCTGCAGCATTTTTTTTACCTTTGTTCCAGAATGCTTTCATATCACTTTTCTTATGCACATATTTCAATGCCTTTGTAAGCTATTTTAAGCAAATGTCATTATCCTAGTGGCGCAGAAGAGGAACTGAGATTTCAAAGTTATGTTCTGTATCATGGCATAATGGCCCTTCATACATCAGTCACCTTTCTATCCTCATCCCCCACTATTTCCTTCCACTTTGCCTACTAGAGTTCAAGTGTATCGTATAGCCGGACTGTGTAGAGAGCCAATGCTTTCTCTCCCTTCCTGCTCTTTCTCATGCCCTTCGTCCCATCATTTCCACAGAGCCGTGTCAAAGGCAGCCTTTAAGGCCCAATGCAAGAATGTTCCTCTCTACGCAAGCTTCCCAATTCATTCATTCTACTAGCAGTTATTGGAAACTTACTCTAGGCCAGGCATTTTCCAGGCATAGTGGCCACAGCAGTGAAGAGACAAACCACTTCTTGTCTTCCTGGAACTTATATACTCTCTCGGGTCCTACAGTATACCATAAAAAGATTTTTACCCTACTAATCACTTTCTACTTTGTATTATACTTATTTTATAATAACTTATAAAAAGCACAATGACTTAGTTGCACTTCTGACCGAGGAGTTCAATAAGAACATATCCATGTCTGGTCACCCTTTGTCCTTCACAGTCACTGTAGCATGTATATAAAAAGTATTAAATATTGGGTATGCACTAATGCGTTGCCAATGATTATATAATTAGCTATAGGGAGATTCATATTAGATTTCACTAAAACAAGCAGCAAACCTGTCGATTCTTCCCTAGGCAGAGAAATTGGTGGAAAGGGTGCACTGAGGTCTATTTGCTTGGCCTGATATTTATGTGCTGAGCTTCTGAATTTCCATCTCCTTATTTTATCCTCTTCTCTTTTTTTTGGCTCACAATCCAATTTGCTTGAGTAACTTCATTCATAAAACAAATCAACTAAATCTCAGTTTAATAAAAAATGCCCATTATGTGTGATTCTCTCATTACTTACATCAAATACTTGAATGCAATTGTCTGCATGTTTTTACATAAATTATATTTCATGCAATCCACTGGATTTTGTTTTCTTTTCTACATAATGTGATAATCAGCATCTTTCATTTAAATATCATAGTTTAATACCACCAAAGAGGTAGATAATATTTTCAAATAAAAGGAAAAGCAATATACATTTCTTAAAATACATCTCCTTAGGAGCAGGTTTAAGTGACAGTTTATTATGCAGATAATTTTAGGAGGTGAGAGACTACCTAAGATTTCAAAAAATGGGCACATTTATGTGCATGTGCCTCTTACAAGAAATATGTAGCACCATCTCAAATAAAACACTAAATTAAACTAGCATGTTTTAGATTAGCACTGCCATGAAAAACACTGGTTATATTCTCTATCTGCACTGTACAGTAGAGCAGCCACTAGACAAATGTGGCTATTAAGCAAAGAAAATGAATTTTAAATGTTATTTAATTTTAATTAGTTTAAACATAAATTGAAATAGCTGATGTTTCTAGTGGCTTCCATATTGGGCAGCACATTCTAGATAACACACTTTACAATACATGCTATCTCATTGGTGTGGCTAAAAGTCTTTCAGGTCAGCAATATCCCCTACCTTATTTCTGCTTTGGTTGCAGTGGAGAGTGAAGAGCTAGAGAATCACAACCTGACCTACGGTAAGCAGCATCTAAGAGGTCCCCTCTCCCACTTCCTGGTATTCATAACTTTCTGTAATCCCCTGCCCTTGAGTCTTGACCCAGTGTCCCATGTCTACTAAATAGAATATAGCTGAAGTAACAGTATACCACAATCAAGACTAGGTTATAAAAAGACTGCGGCTTCCTCCTCTCTCGGACCACTTGGCTGGGAGAAGTCAATTGCCGTATCATGAGGCAACCCTCGGGAGAGGCCCATGTAGCAAGGGACTGAAGTCTGCCAACAACTATACAGGTGAACTTAGAAGCAGATGCCCCATCCACGAGACAATAAATGCTGTTTTTAGACATGTCTCATAATGAGAAATTATGAGCGCTTTTAGTAGGTATATTTTAGGATAATTTGTTACACAGTAATAAATAACTTCCATCTTAATTTCTGGGTCCTGTTGTGAGAACCCCAATGGAGGAACTAGTTAGTGCAAAAAATATAGGGTTTTTAGATTTAGAAAATAAACATAGAGGATGCCCAGTTAAATTTGAATTTCTAATAAACTAATACAATTTAAATATAAATATGTTCCCTGCAATATTTGGTGCATACATATACTAAAAAAATGTTTACTGTTTATCTGAAATTTGTATTTAACTGTGGGTCCTGTATTTCATCTGGCAAATCTAAACAAACATTCAGCACTTGAAGTAAAGTCTCTGCCCTTAAGGATGGGCTTAATAGAGGTAGAGACAGCTGCATAAAAAGATGAATTGACATGGTCAGTTCTGAGAGAGAGGTGCAGAGTAGGCTATTAGGAGAGCTACGAAGTTGAATCTAGTGGCACAATGAAGGGTTCTTGGAGGGTGAAGAGAAATGTTATCCTGATGGGATTTACAAGAGAGGAAGAAAGCAAATTATCACAATATTATATAATAATATGAGAGTCTGTGCCAAAAGCTTAGTAAATACATTGCTTTCTACTGAGACTCAAAACTATGAAAACATAGTAGGGGAATTCCTGATTTACTCAAATAATTCAGTGCTCTACCAGAAATATTTTCATCATGAGTAGTAAAAAAAATATCAAGAGAACTTAAATATTAAAATTCATATAAATGAAATATTTAGAGGTAGGATTGGCTTCAGGCACAATCTGATAAGATTTCTTGGTTCTCCTCTTTTTGTGAGGACTCCATCCTCTCATGGTCTCAAAATGGTAGCTGCAGCTCTAGGCTGCAGTTCATGGTTCAGAGCATGTCAAAACTTTATTTCTCTTAAGCTTGGGGGCAAGGGCAACATGGTCTTTATACTGATTAGAAACCTTGAAGCCTATGTGTCCATTCCCAAGCCAATCATGAGACTGTGTGATAACAGGCTTAACCTCAGGCCACTTGCAGAACCCTGAACCAGTCAGTGTCAAGGGGGAAGGGATGGTGATTTTTGACCAAGGGATAGGGTGGAGCCCAAACTGGTACTACAGATCAACCCCACTGAAAGTATGTGGCTGCTACACAGTGAAAGGATAGTAGAACTGATATGAAAAACACAGGCAAAAAGTATCATTTCCCGAGGAAACAACTGGCTATACCCTTTGTGGCTATGCTGAAACTATTTTGAATGCATTTGTATATGTAATAGTTTGGAAGGTTTATATCCATTAAATCTTGAGAAGCTATGGGAATACACATATATAAAATAAGAGTATATATATATCATAACTTAGCAAAAATATGGATATCTTTATAATAACTAAGTGGCTGGCTGGATTCCATGACTTCTTAATTCCCTTTTATAATAAAGAATAATTCTAAAGAGTGAGAATATGAAAATGATAGAAAACTGCCCAATGCTAATATAATCAGTGGACTGAGTAAACCAGAACAGTGCACAGACTGGTACCAGGGGCAAGTTTAAGACAGATAAAATGTGTGCAAGGATTAAGGGTGCAGATGAGAAAGAGAGAGAGAGAGAGAGAGAGAGAGAGATTGATTTTCAGGATGGTTTGTATGCCTGACAAAACACTGCCTCCCGCCAAATTCAGATAAAATATTGATGTTAATGAACTTTAGATATCTCAGTCACACTGACATTATTACAAATCTGGTGTCAATTCCTTAATTTAATATTGAAGTCCTCTAAATTATTATTGATGGCCCTTTGAGATACTTATTGAATGGAAGCTTTTATCTAACTCTTCTACACTTTAAGTACATTATATTTCCTGAGTGAACTCTGGATGCCTTTCACTGACTTATATTTTGTGCTTTCACAGACAAAATTCTGCCAAGAATAATATTATCTGAGGAATAGTCTAAGAACTTGACCATCAAGAAAGATCATTGTGGAAAAGTGATTTTTAATTACTTCTTACATAAGAAAACTGAGCATAAGCCACTAAGGTGATATCACATTGTCAGCCAATTCAATAAAGCCACTTATTCATTTAATTACCTTCATGGAGAGGTTCTATCCTTTGGAAAGTGAATTTTCTCTTGTTTGTGTTAAAATTATGTTGCCTACTCTTTCCTAATTATCTTATAACAGTGTAAGTCTTGAATTTGATCTTTCTTCTTCCTTACGTGCAAAATATTTTTGTTGATCAATGGCATATGTTTTATTAATTGAAACCTACATTAAGAGAACAATACCCCAAGTTTTGTAAATATATGCTGAGTCTAAAACATTATAAGGTGGGGGCAACCAATAGAAACCCTAGAAATAAATATGAGCTCTATAATATTCAGATTCGTTTGGAAGGTGTATTAGGAAGGTAAATATACAATGATTAGATGATTATCATAGCACTATTTGTGATGTCCAAAATTTGAAATAATAAAAATCTTATAATAAAGTAATTCACATAAACTCAGTGCCTATACTTAAGGGAAAATTTTGTTGACAAACATCACGTAACATGGAAAAAGTAATTGTTAAATAATGTTAAGTGTAAAAGGAGGATGCAGTCATTTATACAATGATTATCATGATAATTGAATGGGGTAAAAATGCTCACATGGGGAGAAGAAAAATCTGTAAAGAAATATGCCAAAATGCTAACTAGAGGGTGATAGATCTGGAGATTACTTTTTTATTTTTATTTTTAATTACTTCCACCTTCCTACGTGATTACTGTGCACCTGTAGTGAAAACAAATTCTAGATGGTCTAAGATAGCAGTTTGTAAAATGTAATTCCTGAACCAAGGGTATCAGAATCACCTGGGAATTTGTCAGAAGTGCAAATTTCTAAACTTATTTCAGACTTATTGAATATGGTCCACTGTGTCTTAACAAGCCCTCCAGCTGATTCTGATACATGCTCACATCAGAGAAACAAGGTCGCGCATAACCTCAATCACAATTATTAAGACAGGTGCTGCATGTCAGCTGGGATTCTCTCTCTGTGTAGTCTCATCCTCAAGAAGGCTAGCCCAGGCATCCTCACATGGCCCTATCAGGGGTCCAAGAAAAGCAAGAGCTGAAAGGTATACCATAGACTTGGCATGCCCACAGAAACATTTCTGCCACCTCCTGTCTGACAAACCAAGTCACAAGGCCAAACCAAATTCCAGGAGTTGACAAGAGACTGCTGGATATTAAACCATGCCCCGCACAAAGGACATGTTCAAGTCTTAATCTGTGTTCTTTGGCATGAACCTATTTGCACATAGGACTTTTGATGATGTTATTGTCAGTTTAGGTTTAGTCTTTTATGAATAGTCAAAGATGATATTTAGATGAGGCCAACTTGGATCAGGGTGAGCCTTAATCTATATGACTAGAGGCCTTATAAAGGGAGGAAATTCAGGCATAGTCAGTCCGTTGGAACCAGAAGTCAGCAGAAAGCAGAGGAACAGGCTCCAGGAGAGAGAAATCACCATGAGATGGAGGGTTGCTGGAAGCTACAGACTCTGGGAAAAAGCAAGTCACCAAGACCATGATGTTGGACTTCCAGCCTCTAAAACTGTGAGACAATAAATTCCTGTTGCTTAAGCCAAGCCAACCCATTGTGTGATGGTTGTCATAGCAGCCCTGGCAAACTAAGACTGAGACTCTATCTCTTGATGGGAAGAGCTATAAAATTACATTCAAAGGGGCATGTACAAACTTCAGGGGGTAATTTGTTGTCATATTGTGTGTTTTGTTGGGATTTTTTTTTTGCTATCTTTAACACCAAATGTATACAGTGTATATAATTAGGTTCTTAGTAAA
Organism: Chaetophractus vellerosus; assembly: GCA_004027955.1. Lineage (NCBI taxonomy): Eukaryota > Metazoa > Chordata > Mammalia > Cingulata > Chlamyphoridae > Chaetophractus > Chaetophractus vellerosus. The sequence continues at coordinate 7,775 of PVKH010007912.1, read as the reverse complement.
TATCAGTCTATTTATTCATACTATTTGCTGACCCCCTTTTTGAACTGGAAACTAATACAATGATATTCACTATTAGGTAGTCCTCTTTTTCTGACTCATATTTCTCTCTTATCTATCATTATTTTCTTTCCTTTTTTGTTGTTTTTGTTCTTAACACTTATCATGATATTTAGCTCCTTTCTTACTAGTTTTCTGTACTTTCACTATAACGTCACAAACACCACTCTGATTCCTAGTAATTTCCACATCATTCAGGCAGGAGCAGTGCTGTGGTAGAATGAACATGGAACTAAGAACCTCTGCCAGAAATGATCTTGTATAAGATATGACACCTTACTGGCTGTCATTGAGGTCCCCTAAGTTAAACACTAACTCAGATCTCTTCCATATCATATATAAAATTACACGATTCTAATAACTGTATGTTTTTGGTAAAGGACTTCAAATACTAAGCCAGCAACAGCAAAAAGAGGCACTCTTAGGGTATTTGAGAGCACACCGTATTTCTATCTTGTGCTCTACATTTATTTTTAAGTTCTCAAGCTGCCAGAAATAACCTATCCTCTTTATGAATCAATACAGTTTGCAATGATAATGGTTTGACATTGTAATTGTAATGAAGTGAAAACCAAAAAGACAAGCTGAAAAATAATGCAAAAAAAAATAAACTAGATAATAGCCAAATAATAAAATAGAATATTAGACACATTAAATATTCCAATACATGATTGAGGAGCTAATTCAAAGTATTGGAAAACAGAGCCATTCATTTTGGCATATCTGCTTTAAAAATAAATGAGAATGCATTAACCATAAAATAGACTCCCATGAACCACGGCTGCTTCACATTTGATGTTCATTATGAATCAATAATAATAACCATATGTTATACATAAATGCAGTTGAATTTATGCAATAATATGGCTTATTATTTTCAGCACTTCAAAGGGGTGCTTAAAGTTTATTTCTATTTAAATCCTATTGACTATAGAAAAGTTATATGTTATATGAGTAAAATCAACTCAGTTCAACTGTAGTCCTTTTCAATATAATCCTCCCCCAAAATAAGACTAACCATAAACAAAGTTAAACGTGCTTTTTATTGAAATAATGAACATTAAGCATTTAGCCAGGTAATTTGACTATTCAGTAAATCCAGTATTTAATCTACGTAGGTACAAATAAAATGATCGATTTCCCTTTGCCTCAATTGTTTATGCCATGCTTTAACAGATATAACCATGGAAACAGAATTTGTGTTCTGCTATGTGATTTCACTTTTGTGTGTGTGTGTGTTTCTCAGTATGTATGCACTCATACACACACCTAACTAGTATGCGTAAAATTATGTACGTACTACACTTAGATAGTTTAACTTACTTGAGTTATTATACAATACTAAAGCTCAAATACACCAAGAAAAACAACTGAGACAGTTCTAAAATGGCAAGAAAGAAACAGAAACATAAGACATCTCAGTTGCCTAGAATTAAGCAATACATATTAACCTCAGTTTATTTTTAAGCTGGTTGATAAATAAGAAAAATACCAAAGGGAACATAGTGAATTATTACCATTTCCTGTTAAGAAGATGTCTAAAGTAGTAAGCTTGTACTCAATTTGCACATTTCTTTTCCTTGATATCCTTAAAACACCTAACATAGTGCCTGGCCCATGGTACATAGCCTTTATATACTTTTTTGAAGAAATCAAAATAAGCTAAGGACCCTCTCCCCACCTGTATAATAAAGCATGCATCTCAAAAGATTACTTTAATAATTAAATATGATAATATATTACATTATTAGCATAATGCCTCATATGAGATCTTTGCTCAAAATTGCTTGTTCATTTTATAATCAATCATATGTGACCACAAAAAAGAAAGAAGCATTCTACTCCAAGGAAATATTATAGATAAAAGTGATTCTCACATATAATTCACCCTCCAGAAATAAACACTAAATAGTTGAAACATTCAAATTGTCAGTGCCCTATCATTTAGGAGTTATGAATTATAGGAAGAACCCAAACAGCTATACAAATAACACATCAGGACATTTTTTCCACTGAGATGATCTCAAAGTGATATGAAATAAGGAAAATACAGTCAGGCTAAAGCATGAAAATGTGAAGAGAATACTAATTGTTAATACAGACATTAATAGCATCAAACTCAGAGTCCTGAATTGCAAGTTTGAATGGGCAAATGTAACAGAAGCTACCTAACAGAACCTCAAACAACAGGTGGAGATGACGGCTGATAAGGAAAGGGGCAAGCAACGCAAAAATCAAAGTATTGCAAATGAAAAACTACTTCAGATGAGAGAAAGAACGATTACCATGGTTTAGGGGATACAATCCTGTTGGAACCATTGCCAGGTGTAGCGGGCTGAACAACGGCCACTCAAAGATACGAGGCTGGGGTCTTCCTATCTGTGAAGACGTCCTTACACGGTAAAAGCACCTTCGTAGATGTGTTTAAGTTAACATGCATCTTTGATGTGAGATGAGCCTTGTTTATCTAGCTGGACCCTGAATTCCATCACAAGTGTCCTTATAAGAGAAGCTGAGGGAGATGATACAAAAGAGGAAAAGGAGCTGAGAAAATGGAGGTGGAGAAAGAAGGGCCGATGGCCACCAGAATCTAGAGAAAGCAAGGAACGGATTCCTCCCTAGCCCCGAGGGGGCGGACAGCGCATGGCCATGCCGGCACCAGGGTTTTGGCCCAGTGAAACTGATGTTGAGCTTTGGACCTCCAGAACCGTCTGAAAATAAATTTCTTTTGTTTGACGCCACCAAGTTTGTACTACTTGGTAACAGCAGTTACAGAAGCTGAATGCTCCTGTACTGCAATCATCACAGTCACACTCTGTGTTCAGGGGGCATTCTCCTTTAAAAACACGGAGATGATTTTATTTCATTTCAAAGTTCTTTATGAATACATACATGCAATAGAGCCCTGAAATGAATCTAAGGAAAAGGATACAATAATTAAAAATCAGGAATAGTTAAAAGAGATTTAAAATGATATTATTTCAGGACTAATGATTACTACTGAAATAATAAAAATACTAACATTTTTCTTCTTTCAATGAGCAATTTAACATAAATTAACTTTTTAAAAAAAGGTTCAATGCATATAAATATGCCAATGTCTGTGACAAGCTGAGTGTTATAGCTGATCAAATATCTTTTAGTCCAAAAAAGGCCTGTTCTTCAGCTGGTGGTGGAAACCTCCAATATGAGGTCTCCCAGGCTCTATTTTATGTTATTAACCTCTTTGTCAATTCTATAAACTTGGTAATCACAATTTAAAATCTCCTTATAAATATTATAACACTAATAATTTAGTAGTGAACAGCGAAACCTGAAACAATTGAATTATTGAAAATAGGCTTCTTGAATATATTTTAAAAGATTAATAAAGCAACAAAATTAATTAATTATTGAAGACCTATTTACATAAGGTTCATAGATGAGTCATGTGAAGAATAGGTCCACAAGCTTGTAGTAGCCATCTCAGGATGTTCCCTGGGAAACTATAAACCACTGGCGAGGATATAAAGAGAATCCCCAGAGCTTAGAACAGTGCTTTGCACGTTAAGCGAAAATATTAAAAAAACATATGAAAAAGGAAAAGCATAGTAACCTAAAGGAATGTTATGTGGTGTTAAATATTCATCAGTGTGAACATAAGATTATAATTCACACCAGAGGTAGTCTATTCATTTAGTACTCAATACAAACAATATGCCCATTTCAAGTAGACACCACGTGATTTTCAGGGACTAATGTCTAACACCTCAATGTAAGTTTAGCCTAATACTTAGTTATAAACATATCATTTGTAATCTGGAGTCACCGTAGGGGCAGTTGAGGAAATATTCACAACCTGAGGTTGAAGAAATATTCACAAACCTGTTTAGATTTGGTCTCAGTATCTAATATTTATAAAGATAGCACAGCATTGTGGTTGGGAGTACAGACTAGGAGTCAAGTTCCTTGACTTTGTATTCTGGCTCTGATATTTGCATTCTGTGTGGTATTGGGCAAATTATTTAACTTCTCTGTGTTTTGGTCTTAAAATGGGATCTAATAGGCCACAGGTTTGTTATGGATGATTAAATGACACTGTTTTCAAAGTACTTAGTATTATAAAATTGAATGTTTGGTAAATAATACTTTCAAAAATATCATACACTTACAGAGTTTCATGAACACAAAATTCATTAGGGAATCAGAAAAAAATAATTTTGTTAATTCAAATTGGAATAAAGAGAACCATCTATGCTAATTATTTTATTTAAAAATGGATTAATAATATCTAACAAGTCAACATGCTGGTATATGAAACTGCAATATTTATTATTTTATTTAAGTGACAAAATAATTATACAAATATTAATTCAAAGGTCCAATTAATGACTCATCTGAAAGAGTATACTTAAATCTGTCTGTAAAATGAACTCACACATTTGAAGGCAAAGTATGCCTTTTCAGCAAAATCTAAGACCTGAATCCTTTTCCCTCATTAGTGGGAAGTGCGGTATGAGGAGTCAGAAGGCAAGACTGTCCTCAATAACCAATTAATGAACCAAGCGACTGGAGTTCTAAAATCATGGTTTTACTATTTGTAAAACATTAAATAATTAAGTTGGATTAGCTGTTCCATAGCACTTCTAACTTCACACCTAAACTGCAATACACAAATAATATACTGAAAGATTATAGATATATTTTAATATTGTTAAGATAAAAGTTTTTAGGCATGCACTGCTCAGGTGGAGATAGAGAGTTGTAGGTACTAAGGACAGTGATTAATAGAGGGGACACCATCTTCAAAGGGATGGTGCAACTACTTTCATTAATATTGTGGCTTCCAGAAGCTATTTGAGAAGCAGCCAAGATGGCCTGAGAGCAAAGCATTCTGGGACTCCAGAAGCTCAAGATGGCCGTGCTTATTTGATATATTCATCAAAACAGAGGAAATTGTAAAAGAATAAGAGAGGGACTCTGTGGAAGTTTGAGATTATTTGTGAATCCCAAAGAGAGAAAGATTATATTTGTAAACTAATCTATTCCTCTGGGTGTGGTACCCTTTCATTTCATTAGATTCAACTGTGATGTCTTTGATTAAATTACCTTTAAGATTAGGGTTTTGATTCAACCACGTCAGTAAGGTGTGACTCACATTGAGTCCCTGCCTCCTTGGTGGGCCGATATAAAATGGACATTCACTCAAGAAGACACACACGGAAGAGGAAAGAACTTGGTCATTTTGGTCCTGCCATGTGACAGAAAGGAGAAGGCTCAAACATCTAAAGCCCCAGGAAGAGAAATGAACCATTTGCCTGATAGTCTGCAGCCGAAGAGAACAGCAGCTGAGCAGCTGAGAAGGCCTAAGAGACTAGGCAGAGATCGGTGACCTTCCTGCTTCAACACGTGGCAACTGACCTTAGTGAGAAAAGAACTTTGAGTTGGACTCTTTAGAGCCTTGTAACTGTAAGCTTTTACCCCAAATAAATACCCTTTATAAAAACCAACAGATTTCTGGTACTCTGCATCAGCCCATGTTCAAGATTGGACGAAGAGGTCAATTATCCATCTCAGATGCTCAAAGCCTAGCCCACTGCCTAATTCAAGCCTTGCACTGGACACACTGAGTCAGTGCTAGTCCAAGCCACTCATCTCAGGGAGAATTTTAAGTTCTTGGAACCCATGTTTCCCATTTTTGTAAAATCGGTAAGTATAGGGGCGAGTAGAGAGGGATATTAGAAAACATGAAGTGTCTATTCATTCGCTCTTAGGTCTGATTGAGGTCAGAAGCTGTGTCTAGTGATATACGATTTGATGCACTAAGAGTCATGTACAACTTTTAAGTCTCTGTAGTTTACCCAGATATTGTAGCTTTGTGATGAAGGCAGGCTACCAATCTCATGCTGACTATAATATGAGTAGAAGCAAATTTTTATTAGGTTAACTCTCTGGCACTCCAGATTTTGTTTGTTAAATCAGTTAGTGCTAATTACCTAAGACAGAAAATTCATGAGCTATTACTGTTTCACTTTGCTTGAATGATCCCTTGTAACTCTGATTTCCAAGGCATCTTTCAGCAATCAGAGAAAGGTGCACACACAGGTGCCTGCATTCTTTCAAAGGCGAGCTTCTGTCCCAGCGTTGGGTATAAATATGACACCAGCTTTGCCTATCTGCAGACAACCTCTTTGCACCGCTTTGCTTCAAAAAATAATTCTGGATAACTGAAGAGGAACCTTACACCCTAGTGTGTTCATTAGGAATAATAATAATAATAAAAAATAGCAAACATTGCTTCTGACTTTAGTTAAGTCATTAAACAAAAACACCCAAGGAAAATATATGTCTATCATATTGCGTTTCTATGATTTCATGTAAATCATTGAAATAAATAAATTGTCAATCACTATTTCTGAGAGGGTTATTGATTATATACATTTACATTAAGGATGTATTGTGATTGCTATCGATCCTCTAGGAAGTAGCTGATGTTATTCATGGTATTGGGTTGATATAAGAACTTTTGAAAACTGGCAAGGCCCGCCTGCTCCTGACTAAGTAGGCTTCAACACGTGCGTTTACTGGGTCAAACTGTGGCATTCCCCCTGCAATAACTCACATGAGCGTGATTGTTTAGAATCCTGCCTAATGCAGATAAATTAAGTAAAATGAAATAATTATACATTAAAAAATTAAAAGATCACTCAAGTGAAGCATAAACGTATGTAAATGGAAAGTTCTCTGAGATCACCTCGGCCTGCATTTATATTGATGTAGAACAGAAATGCAAAGAGGTTAAGTAACCGACATGGTTTAGTGGCTGATCCAGACTACAGGGCTTGACTTCATAACTAGAGAACTTTTGTCTTTCCAATCTAACTTGACAAACATCTAAAGAAAAACAGCCCGAAACAAATAAACTGAGTTGGCTGCTTTAACACAATAAAAATAAGGGCAACATGGCTATTGATTATAATATACTGGGCTACATTGGGAGGACTGTTTACTAAAGTATGTTTCTTGCCTAAATGACAATGGAAAATGCTTGTACGTTATCCATGAATCACGTTCCTCAGCTGCTTAAGCTTTATATGTTGGGAGAAAACTACAAGGTAAATTGAAAGAAAATGAAAAGCCATATGAAAAATTCATCAGGTTGATTTCAGTCTGTGTGCCTTTGCAAAATACATAATCTCCTTCTACTTAAAAAATGGAAAGGGCATTTTTTTTTCACGGTGGTTCAGTTCATTTTGTATTTAAGGTTGAATTCAACTACATGTTCTATCACATGATTTGGGATGTGAATCAGCAAAATGAACAGTGAGTTTCCAGAGCTCAGCAACATCAAAATTGGACAACTATTCAAAGATGGGCAAAGAAAAGGAACATTAGCACAATTCAACTTCCTTCAGCCATCTGTGCCACAGCCAAAGTACCGTACACTCAACGTCCCTGGGGAGTTCAAGGAAATGTGCAAGCTTCCCGCTGTTTCCAATTCTCTGACGACAAAAGCGTTTGTCATTTCTTCTCAAGAAATTATACAAACACAGAAACAAAAACAACTCAGTGGGACAAGGATCGTCTGCATTGTTAAATTTCACAAGGATTTCCTTGCGCACATCCATAGGTACACGGTGGATGCTCAGCAGATTTTAAAATACCTAGTGAAAATGACGAAATTCCAACGTTATCAAAATGTGGTCAGTTATTAGAAATTGTAATGGCGGTTATCTGGA
>PVKH010007911.1:0-19859 GCA_004027955.1 Chaetophractus vellerosus | reverse complement strand
ACTACCCTAATAGAAACGCTTATTTCTTATAGCCACAAGGCCAAAATTTCTAAAAGCCAAACTCAAAATCTAATCCTGCCAGTACTGAATTACAATGCAAATTGAATTCCCAACCACTGACTGAAGGAATGGGATCCTGAAGATCCCTCCATGTGGGAGGCAGAATTCTAAGATGCCCTCCAAGATTCCCAGCCCCGTTACACACAATCCTTCTCCCAAGGTCAACCAAACACTAATCTAGGTAGTGCTGGGAAGGGATTTTGTAATTAAGGTCCTAAATCAGTGAATTTTAAGATAAGAAAATTATCCTAGTGGGTCTGACCAAAGTACACGAGCCTTTCAAAAGGACAATTTTCTCCAGCTGGCCACAGAAATGGTATGCAAAGAGATGTGCTCCAGTTTGTCTGGAAGAGAGCAAACATCCATGTGAACTGCCAAAGGCATGGCAAGGAACTGCCAGCAGCCTCCAAGAGCTGAGAGCAGTCCCTGGCCAAGAGCGAGAAGCTAGAAGGAAAACAGGGGGGTCTCAGTCCTTGAGCTAACAACCAATGAGCTTGGAAGAGGTCCCAAGCCCTAGCCAACACTGCTTTCAGCCCAGTGAATACCTAAACAGAGAATCTACATGCTGTGCCTGGATATCTGAACTCTTGTACTTCACCTTGGAAGGGATATCTCGACATGCTCCAGACCACTAAACCCTTGGAATGGGCAGATCCCAGTAGAGCTGGGGACCTGGAACCATTAAATTCTGCTGAATCTTCTTTACCAAGAGAAGCAGCCCTTCCAACTGTGCTTGAAGAAGTTAATCTCTCTCTGTCGGAAGATCTTTCTTGGTATACTGTAGACAAAGCATCCTAAGGCTTAGAGAGATCAGACTTTAAGCTTCAGTATCAGACACAGGGATAAAGCAATATAGAGACTTTTTAATCAGCTTCCACAACTGCATAAGCTCAAATCTCTGTAACAAATCCGTATCTGTGTATGTGAGTATGTGTGTCCTAGAGCTTCTGCTTTTCTGGTTGAATCCTGACTGATGAAGCAGGGGTCAGTGTCACTGATTTCATGTTCAGGATGTGTTCTCTTTCACACAGGCCCTGGTGTCATCCTAATATACCTTCCTCAATGTGTTATTACCTACCTAGCCAGGAGAGGCAAAAATGGCACCTATCTTCCTCAATTTGGTACAAGAGATTCAAGATATATTAGGAAAATTTAATAAAATTACCATGACTTAGCAGGCAACTTGGCCTTTGTATGTTAATAGAATATGAGAAAGTCTATAATTTTTCTACTCAAAAAAACAGAATATATATATATATTTTTTTCATTAGCCTTGTCTTGATATTTCATTTTGTGTCCTTATTCTTAAGGAATGCAAACGTCTAGAAGGGAAACATGATTGCTATTGTTTAGGGCTTGTAAGCAAGTGAAAGAAGCACAAACTAGAAGTGGATGTGGCTCAAGCATTTGGGTGCCTATCTACCACATGAGGGTCCCGGGTTCAGTTTCCAGTGCCTCCTAGAGAAGACAAGCAAGACAGCAAGCTGATCTAACGGGCTGGCACAACGGGCAGGCCCAGCAAGCTGATGCAACAAAATGAAGCAACAAGGAGACACCAAGAGGAAACACAATGAGAGACTTAACAAAGCAGGGAGCAGAGGTGGCTCAAGTGCTTGAGCGCCTTTCTCCCACATGAGAGGTCCCGGGTTCGCTTCCCAGTGCCTTCTAAAGAGAAGATGAGCACACAACGAATGGACACAGAGAACAGAAAGTGAGCATAAACAAAATGGGGGATGGGAATAAATAAATAAATAATAAATTTTTTAAAAAGCATAAACTAGCCATAGTAGTCAGGGTTCAGTCAGAGAAGTAGAACCACGAGAGTATTATGGAATTTATAAGAATTAGATCTTACACAAATGTGGAAAGAGCTGAAGAAGCAAAGCTCTAGAATATTGTATCTTAAATACAGTCGGAGTATTTAAGAAAGAGCTCCTAACTAGTCCTCATGGGCTTGAGTGGATACATCAGAGCTTGTAGGGAAATCCAAGAAGCCAGTATCCCCATCTCCTCCATGGGATTTGGAGGGGAACTCAAGGAGAAATCTATGGGAAGATATTCCCTCTGTGTAGCTCCCACCTCTGTGGGTCTGCAGTCAAGTGTAACGTCTGTTCTGGTTGGAGGTGGGGGTAGGGGTGGTCTGGGTCTGCTTTGGGTGAGCAGAGCCTACAATCAGAACGCGGAGCTGCACACAGCATGGAGGAGAGCAAGAATAATTTGGGACCCACTGGCACCTCGGGTCTGACCACCTAACCATGATGAAAGTAATGGCCTTTGCTTCACTTCGACCATCCAAATCCCACAAAAGTTCCTCTTTGGCCAACTTTACCCACAAAAACATGCATGGAAGGAGGATCTGGGAAATGTAATTCCCAGCTTAACCACCATAGCATAATCCAGCACACTACCAAAGAAAAAAAGAGAAGAAATTATAAGGACTCTGAGGACAGGAATGTGGCTAGCTCTCAAAAATACTCAGAAACAGGAATTCGAGCACCTTCAGGCTGCCTCTGTGGCTAGTGTCTCTAGGTCCTCTCCACTCACCTGCTCCTTGTCTAATCTGTCTCTTGGTAGGATGGCCTGTTTCACTGCAGGAAATCTAACTGTGAAACAATCACACTTTACTTCTTACAGCCTCAGATGTGTTAACTGGAGAAAGACCGTCTTGGTTTCTCTTTGCTATAACAAAGTACCACAGACAAGTTAGTTTAAATAACAGAAATTTATTGTCTCACAGTGCTGGGGGCTAGAAGTCCCAGTCAAGGTATCAGCAGATCTGTGCTTCCTCTGAAGTCTGTAGGCATCTGGCAGTGGCTTTAAACCTGTGATGGTCCTTGGCTTGTGGAATAACTCAGAACTCTGCCTCTGTCACATGGCATCTCTCAGTCAATGTCTAAATTTCCTCTCCTTATAAGGATTCTTGTTGGGTTAGGGCCTAACCTAGCCCAGTTTGCTTTCATTTCAACTAACAACACCTTCAAAGATCCTATGTCCAAATAGGGTCACATTCACTGGACAGGGGATAGGACTTAAACATATCATTTTGGGGGGACATAATTCAACCCATAACAGAGGTAGTCTCAGCTGTCTCCTGGAGCCCAGTACAGGAAATTCAGAGAAGGGACTAATTGGCCAGAGGGCTGGGTCACATTGTAACATCACTGCTCCTGCTGTACCACATGAACGGGAAAAGGAGGAGCAGTTTCCAGAAGAAAGTAGAGGGTTAAGCAAACATCGCCTAGGTGTCTACTGCATGGGGAAGGGTTTACTTATCAGTGCTTACAATACACCAGGCTCAAAGCTAAGAGCTTTGCACCTATTATCTCATTTAGTGCTTTTGTTAACCCTTTGAGGTTGTTACCACTTTGGTTCCCATTCTGCATATAAGGAAATTGAGGCTCAGAGAGATTATACCCTGCCTAAGATCACACAGCTATTAACGAGTAAGACTGATCTGGTTTCAAAGGCTGCTCTTTGTACTGTACCAATGGTTTCCAGTGTTCCTAGGAGCCCTGGTAGCTCTATTTGATCATCATTATGTGGTGAAGTTTCCCCCAACATTGCATCCCAACAGAACTTACCATGGCTTTAAAGAAAGGATTTAAAAACACTATGCTGTATTTTTCTGCCTTTGTTCTCATTTCACAAGCAGAGATACAAAACAACTACCCAATGTATGCATCAGGGAAAAAATCCCTAACTCCTGGTAGAGCTCATTTCCCTACTCCACACTGCCTCTACCCCCTTGATCATCTACTGCAATGAAAATGATAAAAGCTGCTTTGAATGTCTTGTAGCAAGAAAAATATGTGTTCATTCCCAAATACATTCAGTTTAGTGCAATGAAAGCAAAATCCACACTTGATATAATCATGAAAATTGCTATTTACACTACTTGAGATTCATGAATCTTCTACCAGAAAGAAAGATTAAAGCAAACTGGAACAACAGCTTAGAAGTTCATTATTAATTCTCCTCCAAGAATTTCATTATCAACTACTATTAATATATATTGAGCACTTGCTATTATAAGGCACTGTGCCGGGCATAATGGATAAAGTGAGTGTGTAGGGCCCAGTTCCAGCCTTTTAAAATCTGGCTGAAACTTCAAGGAAGATGGAAGATTAGAGAGGCAGAGGGATCACTTCTCTCCCAGAAAAACAGCTAACAGACAGTCTTGAGGGCTGTTCTGGGGCTTAGGACACCAGGGGAAGGCTAGACACTATCCATAAGAGAAAGGGGCAAAGAAAAGGTATCTCAGCTGGCTAGAAAAATCCCATAGGTAAAGCTGCAGCAGCAGCTGCTGGCCCCATTCCCCAATCCTTGTAGTAAATAGGAGCAGGTCCTCCAGCCTCTGGCAGGTGGCTGCAGACTAAGGGGGTTGCAGGGGTCGTCTTCCCAAGAGAGGGGAGAGGGAGGGACACAGCCTGAAGCAAATTCAGATTTTAGCCAGCGAACTTGGTCTGTTGCATTGGAGGGGTCGCACACTTCCAGACCGGGTGAGACCATGACATTGTTTGACAGGGAGCTGAAAATAATTTGCCTTCTCAAATACTCTCCCTAGTGCTCGGGCTGTTTGCTGAGGATGCAGAATGAGGGAGGTTGTGGCAGGCCAAGGGGGGAGAACAGCTTCTGAAAAGTTTGTTTGTGAGGCTTGCCCCCCCCCCAGGACATTGCTTCTGCACAGTCCAATTGCATGGGGTTACAGTGACTGCACTCCCCCCTAGCATCTGGGGTCTGAGCCGATATGTCTTTGTGCCATCTGCTGGCAGAACAGAAAAGTGCATGAAAAAGAGAGAAAAGATAGAGGCAATCAGGTGCCTTTACTGCTCCCCTCTACAAAAGCCTTGGAAACTGGCCTGCACCCCATTACTGGTCTTTATCCCTGGTTTGAGCAGTTAAAAGGGGGCAATCCTAAAATATCTACAACAAGTTGAACCAAGAATCAAAGAACAGTGGTAGTACATGCCACTTAACAGTAAATCTCTAGCAAGAGAGAGAAACTGAACATGAGGGTAAACTCAACATCATAATTGGATGCTTAGACATCAGCAAAAAATTACAAGCCAGACAAAGAAAAAGGAAGATATGACTCCAGCAAATGAATATATTAACAGACAAGACATAGGACTTAAAACAATTAATAAGTGAGATTCACTCAAATCTCCTAAATCAAATCATGGAGTTGAAGGATGACATGGGTAAAGAAATAAAATACATTAAGAAGACACTGGCAGACCAAAAATTTTTTGAAACCTTGAATAAAAAATAACTGAGCTTATGGGAATGAAAGACATTAGTGAAGTTAAAAATACAATACAATAGAGGCATATAACAGCATATTTGAAATAATGGAATAAAGAATCAGCAAAGTAGAGGACAGAACAACTGAAATTGAAAAGAAAGAAGAGTGAGAGAAAATAATGGAAAAAAATTTCAGTAGGGGCTCAGGGAGTTGAATGATAGCATAAGCTCACCAACATATGTGTTATGGGAGTTCCAGAAGGAGACCAGAAGGGAAAAGGGGTAGAAAGAGTATTTGAGGAAATAATGGCTGAAAATTTCCCAATTCTCGTGAAAGACATGAATATACGTGTCCAGGAAGCACAGCATACTCCAATTAGAATAAATCCAAATAGACCTAGCCCAAGACACATAATATTCAGAATGCCAAATGCCAAAGATTAAGAGAAAAATCTGAAAGGAGCAAGGGAGAAGCAAAACATCGTACAAGGACTATCCAGTAAGACTTAGTGCAGATTTCTATTTTTAAAAAGCCATGAAGATGAGAGGGCAGTGAATATAAGTAGGATACTGAAAGAGAAAACTGGCAGCCAAGAATTCTTTATCCAGCAAAGCTGTTGTTCAAATATGACAGGGAATTTAAAATATTCACAGATAAGTGGAAACAAAGGGAGTTTGTAAACAAGAATCCAGCTATGCAGGAAACACTAAAGGGAGTTCTGCAGCCAAAAAAGAAAAGACAAGAGAAAGAGGCATGGAGGAGAGAGTAGAAGTGAAGATTATCAGAAAGGGTAACCAAAAGGGTAAAAAGTCATACAAAAATAAGATATGACATATGAAACTCAAAGGACAAAATGGTTGACGTCGTACCTTTACAGTAATAACACTGAATGTTAATGGGTTACACTCCCCAATCAAAAGACAGGTGGAATGGATATGACTAAAGCATTTGAGTGCCTGTCTCCCACATGGGAGGTCCTAGGTTCAGTTCCCCATGCCTCCTAAAGATGACAAACAATGAGCAAAAACAATGACCAGGCAATGAGCAAAAATAATTATCAGACAAGCAAAAACAATAAGCAAGACAACAACAAGCAAAAACAAAAACAAAAAGCAAGTGGGAAGTGGATGAGGCTCAAGCAGTTGAGCACCTGCCTCCAACATGGGAGGTCCCAGGTTTGGTTCCCAGTGCCTCCTAAATTAAAAAAAAAAAAAAATAGACAACAAACAAACAACAAGCTCAAACAATGAGCAAAAAAACAATAAGCAAAAACAACAAGCAAACAGACAAAGGAGCCATCTAGGCAGGGGGGAGACATAGACTGGCAGAATGGATAAGAAACTATGGGCAATCCATATGCAGTCTGTAGGAGATTAACATTAGACCCAAGGATGCAAATAGACTGAAAATGAAAGGTTAGAAAAAGACATTTCATGCAAACTGTAACCAAAAGAGAATGGGGGGTGGGGGAAGGGGAAGACAATAGGGGTAGCTATCTGTATTAGTCAGCCACAGGGTTGCTTCACAATGTACCAATAATGGGTCAGTCTTTATAAAGGGTATTTATTTGGGGTAGAAGCTTACAGTTACCAGGCCACAAAGCATAAATTTCTTCCCTCACCAAAGTCCACGTGTTGGAGCAAGACAGCTGCCGACGTCTCCGGGGTTCAGGCTTCTGGGTTCCTCTGTTCCCAGGGCTGCGTTTCTCTCCAGGCTTAGCTTCTGTTTCCTTCACAAGTTCAGCTGTAGACCATGAGGCTCTCTACGCTTTGCATCACTCCACAAGGCCAGCTGTAGACTATCAGGCCAATGGCTCACTTGTCTTCTCCTAGAGCGCACCTCTCCAACATCAGAACTGCTTCTCAAATCTCTGCTTCTCCAATCTCTGTCTTTTGTCTTGCCTTTTATCCTTGAGACCACACCCATCGAGGGGTGGGGCTCAATGTCCCATGGATGAGGCAGTTAATGCCCCAATCATAAACCAATCATGCCCAGATGAACAGATCAGATTACAAGCATGATTCAATTTATATTTTTGGAATTCATAATTAGATAAAACTGGGAAAACATTACACTATCCTTCTATGGGACAACACAGACTTTAAATGCAAAAAGTGATAAGAGGGAAGTAGATGTGGCTCAAGCGATTGGGGTCCTGTCTACCACATAGGAGATCCAGGGTTCGATTCCCAGGACCTCCTGGTGAAGGGAAGCTGGCCTGCATGGCAAGCTGGCTCATGCAGGAGTCCTGGCCCAAACAGAGAGCTGGCACAGCAAGATGACACAACAAAAAGACAGAGAGCAGAGACAATAAGAGTAGCAGCAGACCAGGGAGCTACGGTGGCACAAGAGATTGAGCACCTCTCTCCCACTCTGGAAGGTCTCAGGATTGCTTCCCAGTGCTTCCTAAAGAGAAGACAAGCAGACACGGAAGAACATACAGTGAATGGACACAGAGAGCAGAAAGCGAGCACAGAAACAATGGGGGGGGGTGGATAAACAAATAAATCTTTTTAAAAAGGTGATAAGAGAAACAGAAGATCATTAAATATTAACAAAAGGGATGGTCCGCCAGGAAAGAGTCATAAGTATCTATGCACCTAACCAGGGTGCCCCAAAATACATGAGGCAAACTCTGGCAAAACTGAAATGAGAAATAGACATCTCTACAATAATAGTCAGAGACTTAAATACACCACTCACATCAATAGAAAGAACAACTAGACAGAAGACCAACAAAGAAACAAAGAACTTGAACAATATGATAAACAAGCTGGACTTGATAGACATATCCAAGATATTGCACCCCAACTAGCAGGCTATACATTCTTCTCAAGTGCTCATGGATCTTTCTCCAGGATAGACCAAGTGTTGGACCACAAAACAGCTCTCAATAGATTTAAGAAGATTGAAATTATAGAAAGCACCTTCCCTGATTAAAATGAATGAATCTTGAAATCAATAATAGCAGGAAAGGGGGAAATTCACAAATATATGGAGGCTAAACAATACATTCTTAAACAATCAGTGGGGGGCCAGCTGGATAGCCCAGTGGATAAGGGCGCCGGTATACCACATGGGAGGCCCCGGGTTCAGTTCCCGGGGACCTCTCTGAGCGGGCAGACGGCCTTGAGAAAGGCAAGCCGCCGTGGGCGGGGCAAAGCCACCATGGGCAAGGCAAAAAGCCTCCACGGGCAGGGCGGAGCCGCCACAGGCATGGCAAAGTCACCCGTGAAACACGGAGCTGCTGCCAGCAAATCATGGAAGCTGAGCAGCCCGCAAAACACGGAGCCCTGCTGCCCGCAAAACACGGAGCGGAGCCACCCATGAAACAGAATGGAGTCACCCACGAACGGAGCGAGACGCCTGGGCAGAGGGCCGACTCGGCGCGTCACCCCAAAGATGGGGGGAGACAAGAAGCAGACATAGAAAAAACACAGAAGAGTGGACACACAGCAAGCAGAAAGGGGGGAGCGGGGATATGTAACAACAAAAAAAAAACCTCTAAAAAAAAAAAAACAATCAGGGGCCGGCTCGATAGCCCAGTGGATAGGGCGCCGGCATACCACATGGGAGGCCCCGGGTTCATTTCCCGGGGACCTCTCCTAGCGGGCAGACTGCCTTGAGAATGGCAAGCCGCCATGGGCGGGCCGGAGCTGCCGTGGGCAGGGCAAGAAGCTGCCACGGACATGGCAAGAGCCGCCATGGGCAGGGCAGGTCGCCCACGGATGGAGCGCAGCCAGCCACCCGCGAACTGAAAGCCGGCCGTGAACGGACGCAGAGACCGCCCACAAGCGGGGAAAGCTGCGCCTGCTCAGTGACCACTCTCGGTGCGTCACCGCAGCGGGGGGAAGGGGAGATATGTAATAAAACAAATAAATCTTAAAAAAAAAAAAAAAAAAACAATCAGTGGGTTAAAGAAGAAATTGCAAGAGAAAATAGTAGATATCTTGAGGCAAATGAAAATGAGAACAAAACTTATCAAAATTTATGGTATACAGTGAAGGCAATGCTGAGAGGGAAATCTATAGCCCTAAATGCCTATATCAAAAAAGAAGAAAGAGCTAAAATCAAAGACATAACTGAACACCTGGAGAAACTAGAAAGATAACAGCAACCCAATTCCAAAGCAAACAGAAAGGAAGAAATAACAAAGATTAGAGCAAAATTAAATGAAATTGAGAACAACAAACAACAGCAATAACAATTACAGAAAATCAACAAATCCAAAAGCTGGTTTTGAGAAGATCAATAAAATTTACAAGCCCTTAGCTAGACTAACAAAGAAAATTAGAGAGAAGATATAAATAAATAAAATCAGGAATGAGGGGGGACATCATGACTGACCCTACAGAAATAAAAAGGATCCTAAAAGTATAATAGGAGAAACTGTATGGCAACACATTAGACAACCTGGATGAAAAGGACAAATTCCTAGAAATGCACAACCTACAGTGACTCCACAAGAAATATAGGAACTCAACAAGCCAACCACAAGTAAAGAGACTGAGTCAATCAAAAATCTTCCAACAAAGAATAGCCCAAGACCAGATGGTTTCATAGGTTAATTCTACCAAACATTTTGAGAAGAATTAATACCAATCCTGTTTAAACTCTTACAAAAAAATTGAAAAGGAGGGAAAATTATCTGACACATTTTATGAAATCAACATCACCCTAATACTAAAGCCAGATAAAGACACTACAAGAAAAGAAATTTACAGATCAGAATGTCTAATGAATACAGACACAAATATTCTCAACAAAATACTTGCAAATCAAATCCAACAGCATATTAAGAGAATTATACCTCAAAATCAAGTGGATTTTATTCCTGGTATGCAAGGGTGTTTCAACATAAAAAAATCAATTAATGTAATCCACATTAACAAAGCAAAGGAAAAAAACACGTGATCATCTCAATTGATGCAGAAAAGGCATTTGACAAAATTCAGCATTCTTTCTTGATAAAAACACTTCAAAATATAGAAATAGAAGGAAAGTTCTTCAACATATTAAGGTTACATATGAAAATCCCATAGCCAACATCATACTCAATGGGGTGAGGGTGAAAGCTTTCCCTGTAAGATCAGGAACAAGAGAAGGATGCCCACTGTCACCAGTTATTCAACAGTTTGCTAGAAGTTCTAGCTAAAACAATTAGGTAAGAAAAAGCAATAAAAGGCATCTAAGTTGGAAAAGAGGGTGTAAAACTCTCACTACTCACAGATGACATGATCATATACTTAGGAAATTCCAAAATATCTACAACAAAGCTATTAGAGCTAATAAATGGGCTCAGCAAAGTGGCAGGATACAAGATCAACATGCAAAAATCTGTAGCGTTTCTATACACTAGTTATGAGCAAGCTGAGGAGGAAATCAAGAAAAAAAATTCTATTTACAATAGCAACAAAAAGACTCAAATATCTAGGAATTAATTTAACCAGGGTTGTAAAGGGTCTGTATTCAGAAAACTACAATAAACTGCTGAAAGAAATCAAAGAAGACCTAAACAAATGGAAGGACATTACGTGTTGATGGATTGGAAGACTAAATATCGTGAAGATGTCAATGCTATCCAACATGATTTATAGATTCAACGCAATACCAATCAAAATTCCAACAGCCTACTTTTACAGAAATAGAAAAGTAAATTACCAAATTTATTTGGAAAGGAAAGAAATCCTGAATAGACAAAAGCATCCTAAAAAAGAAGAGAGTTGGAGGACGAATGCACCCTGACTTTGAAGTGTATTATAAAGCACAGTGGCGGGCCAGCTGTAGCCCAGTGGATAGGGCGCCGGTTCACCTCATAGGAGGCCCTGGGTTCGGTTCCTGGGGACCTCTCCAAAGCGGGCAGACTGCCTTGAGAAGGGAAGCTGCCATGGGCGGGGCAGAGCCGCCATGGGCAGGGCAAAAAAAAAGCCGCCATGGGCAGGGCAAAGCCACCACAGGCAGGGCAGGTCACCTGCGAATGGAGCAGATCCGACCATGAACGGAAGCGGAGTCACCTGTGAACGGAAGCAGACCCGCCTGCGAACGGAGCAGAGCCGCCTGAGCGGTGACCTTGCTCGGCGTGTCGCCGCAACGGGGGGAGACAGAGACACAGAAGAACGCAGAGAAATGAACACAGCAAGAGCAAGCAGAAAGGGGGAGGATATGTAACCAAAAAAAAATAAAATTAAAAAAAATAAATAAATAAAGCACAGTGGTCAAAACACCATGGTATTGGCATAAAAAGACACATTGATCAATGGAACCAAACTGAGAGTTCAGAAATAGACCCCCACCTCTATGATCAACTGATTTTTGCTAAGCCTACCTAGTCCACTTTTCTGGGACAGTAAAGTCTCTTCAACAAATGGTGCTGGGAAAACTGGATATCCATATCCAAAAGAATGAAAGAGGACCCTTATCTTACACCCTATACAAAAAACAACTCAAAATGGATCAAAGACCTCAACATAAAAGCCTGGACCATTAAATTCCTAGAAGACAATGTAGGGAAACATCTACAAAACTTTGAAATAGTGGGGATCTTTTAAACTTTACACCCAAAGCACGAGCAACAAAAGAAAAAATAAATAAATGGGACCTTCTCAAAATTAAACACTCTGCACTTCAAATAACTTTGTGAAAAGGGTAAAAATGCAGTCTACTCAATGGGAGAAAATATTTGGAAATCACATAACCAACAAGGGTCTAATATCCACAATATATAGAGATCCTACAACTCAGCATTAAAAAGACAAATGACCAGATTTAAAAATGGGCAAAAATGTATGCTATAGGCCATGGTTGATGGTAATAGTCTGACATTATCTCATAATCTATAATAAATGTTCCACCACAGTGTGGCATGTTGGTGAAGGGGTGTTGTATGGGAATTCTACACATGTGCATGATGGTTTTGTAAATTCACAACTTCTGTAATAAAAATATATTTTAAAAATAATAATAATAGGGTGGATTGGGGGAAAAATACACCAAATGTAAGAATGAACTATAGCTAGTAGTAATATTTTGGTGATATTCTTTCATACTTTTTAACAAATGTTTCAAAACAATGCAAAGTGCTGGTGGTGGGGTGATGGATGAGAACCCAGTATGATGTTATGCATGTTTTTGTTTTTTGTTGTTGTTGTTGTTGTTTTTATTTTATTTTTTAAAAGATACTTAGGATACATAAATGTTACACAAAAAATATAGGGATTCCCATATGCCCCACTTCCTACCCCTCCCACAGCCTCCCACATAAACATCCTTCATTAGTGTGGCACATTCATTGCAATTGATAAACACATCCTGGGGCTTTGCCTTTAAGTGTGGACCATAGTTCATGTTGTAGTCTACACTGTGTCCACACAGTTCTACATGTTATGTGATGATATAAAATAGCCTATATCTGTCGTTGCAATGTTACTCAGGATGATTCCCAAGTCCCGAAAAAGCCCCTGTATTCAACTGTTTTTCCCTCTCCCTGCCCCCAGAGCCTCCAGTGGCCACTGGCTCCACAACAATGTTGTCATTTCTTCCATTGGTAGCATCATAATATGTCTATAGTAAAATACCAGTAAATCCACTCTAGTCCATAGCTCTTCCCCCAATCCTGAGGATTCTGGCATGGTAATGTCCACTCCACCTCCAATTGCAGGGGGCTTTTATCCCATGGGGAAGATGGATGGGACTATCCTGCCTGCAGCTGCAGACTCTATCCATTCCCTGGGACAGTCGTTATCCATCATCTCCCCACCAGTTTTCCTGGGTGAGTCCAATGAGCTGTAGAGTAGGTGTTGCAGTTCCACCGAGGTTCTAGGCCTAGCTGGTACATGGATAGCCTAAAGACTTGAGTCTCTGGACCTACACCTACAAACTCCAGCCCAAGTATAAAGGTTTAAATAGAAGGGACAGATGAGTCATGTACAAGGAAGACATAATTGAGTCCAAATCTGTCACTCTCAGGAGCACAAACTCCAAAGTAGGGCCCACTGGGAAGGCACCAAACTCTGGAGCCATCCACCCTGACCATGGGGCCTGGGTATCTCCAGAGCCCTCAGGAGCCCCACTATTTGGGGTAGTAACCACTTTGGAAGTCTATGAAATCCTGCTGAGATGTGCGTAAGCATTACCTCTGGGATGACCTCCCAACTCACTTTAAAGTCTCTTAGCCATATATGCTCATTTTCTTTACCTTTTCCCCCTTTTGTTCAAGATCTTTTTCTAGTTGCATTGCTAGCTGGTACTTGGTAGCAATCCCTCGGTGTCAGGGAGGCTCATCCCCGGGAGTCAGGTCCCATGCTGGGGGGGAAAGCAATGCATTCATATGCTGAGTTTGGCTTAGAAAGAGGCCACATTTGAGCAACAAGGAGGCTCTCCGGAGGCAACCCTTAGGCACCCCATAACAATAGGCTAAGTTTCAATTTCAAGAACAAAGACTCATAAGCCTAGTCATCAATATCAAGAGCCCTTCAGTGGATCATCCTCCTTCGCCAGTCACTGCCCCTACCCTTGCGGCACTGTTGCTGCTCCCTTAGAGAATCTGGCTGAGCTCTCTAGGATAGGAATTCAGTATTCTCTCATTTATTGTGTGGGTCTCCACCCACTGTGACAATGCCCAGTGAACATTTGAACATTTTTATATACCTTATATGTATGCTTAGGTGAATTTCCTCCTATGCATCCCCCATCCCTGACACCCCACACCAACGATCCTCCCCCGTCCCAGTTGTAACCTTTCTGTGATCCAAAACCTCTTCAGAGATGAAGCCATTACAATAGCCAAATGCAATTAATAGAAAGATGAAATAATAATATTAAGTTTAAATTAACACAGGCTGCCTGTGTTCATCAATCAGTTACCCTGCAGGCTTCTCTCTACAAGTTTTGAGGTGGGTTTTAGCAAGTAAACTATGTTAAATATGTATATTTTTTTTTGAAAAATAAGGGACCCTGAAGAACCTACTACAAAAATATGTTTTCTCTGTCCTAGAGTATCAGCTGGATGTTAGATATCCTAGTGGATCACTACTCTTAGAGGAGCTGGGAATGACCTCATATATTCAAGGTGGAAACCCCTTCACTGAGCTACCTTTCTAATTGGGTTAGTAAGCTCTTCAGAAAGCTATTCAGTCACTTTCCCTCAGGCAGATTTGACTCTCCTAGGGCAGCACGTATCTGCTCGCTGTGAGTAGATCCTCCCTCCCATCTCCTGGTCAGGTTGAGTTCCCTTTTGAAATTTAAGTGGGACCCTGATGACTGAGTTGAACAGAAATGATTCTCAACCTTCTTCTAGACACCCCCTCCTCCCAGGGGACCCTAAATAGGCTCTTGGAAACTTATTAAATGCTTCCCACTGCCTGACTCCCTTAGGGGAGTTGAAATTCTGATAGTCCTCAGTGCAGATCTATTAAATTGGCTGACTCTGCCCTCTCTCAGGCCAAGCCTCTGTATCCCAGGGCAGTTAGGTAAATCAGGCTTCCTGAGCAGACTCGCCTCTCCCTTCTGCCTGGTGCCACCTCAAGTTGGCTGGTGTGCTCCCCAAAGCTCAAAGGGGGTCCAAACCCACAGAAAGGAAACCCCTCTCCACCACTTGCCAGAACCCTCCCACTCTTGGAGAATGCTCCCTCTTGCTGGGTGGCCGGCAGGAGTCAGGGCTCACCCTGGCCCTTTGTCCTGAGGGTGGGGCTTAGCCATCCATGATTTCCAGGCATAGGCTAAAAATTCATGGTTTTATCTTGAGCAATCTATCTCCCTATCCAGCTCCCTCCAAATCAATGCCCCAAAAGCTCCTGTTCCTTGGGCTCCCAGAACAGCTCACTCAGGCAGGAACCTGTCCCCAATCAGCCATCTTTTGTGAGAGAAATGGTGTACATCCACTTAAACTGATGCCATCTTGCCTACTCCTGCATGTTTGTTTTGTAAGTTCACAAAGTTTACTACACACTTATTGTTTATGTATGTTCATGTATGAATGATATACTTCAATAAATTTTTTTAATCTGGTTGAGTAGATAGAAAACAAACAAAAACAAACATAGGATATAATCAACCATTTACAGTAGCCTATTCTAACCACTAAATGAATGAAACGAAATAAGGAGTAATTGCTGAGACCTGGTATAGTCCAAAAAGGTAAAATGAAGAAGGTAGAAATCCAGGTGAAAGTCTGGACTTCATCCAACATTCATTTCTTCAATCATTCATTTACTTGTTTATTCACTCATACATTCAATATTTATTGAGTTGGGCATCATGCTTAATGTCATGTTTTAGTAAGAGTAATTGTGCAATGGCATTTAGGAAAGGTACAAGAGAATCATGAGTATTCCACTATAAAAATTTTTACAATTCAAATGTATTCTCTTCACTCTTGTAACCCTCAACATGTGTTGAATGTTTATCTGCTGACTACTGTACCAAATTTTCTAAATGAAGCAAAAGATAATTCTGGTCACTGTCTATAGAGACACAGAAAACATTTAAATAGTAAGATAGATCTTTGTAAGAATAGGTGTTCAAACAGTCCTGTTGAATAATAACAAGGGCTTTGTATCCCACAGTATAGGCCCAAAGAAATGAGAAAAGGTGAGCATGGTTCATTCAGTACCCAGGACTTGCACATCCGGCTTCTTAGGAAGGGTGCATGGGTCCCCTGTCACCTTGCATATTCATAGAAGCTTTGAGAGGGGCAGGGACCACTCAACCGCTTTGGGAGATTCAGTTAATACAAGAAATATCCTTTTCTCAGATGTAAACTTGCAAATCACTAATGATTTCAACCTTGAAACTTAAATCCTCCCTGCTGAGCCAACGTGTTGCTAGGCTGCCTGGAGTTGAGCCACTGAGGTCATCTGGTGCAGAAACTGGTTTAAGTTTTCTCAGAGCTGCCAGAGTTCAGAGTAAGGTGAGAAGGGAGGGTAGATCCACAGATAGGAATGGAATCAGTGGAAAAAAGGGAGGTTGGGCACTCTAAACAAGGGCCTGGAATAGGCAAAGGTCCAGCGGCGGGACTAAGTATGCCTAGTTCTCACCAGTGTAATGCCAGTCACATAGTACTTGGTAAATATTTGAAAAACAGTCAGGAAATCTGTATGTCTAGTGCATCTCAAACGTGGTCCATAAAACAAATGACAAAGTAGCAATGTCTCGAGGTATATTCAGAGCCATAAGACAAATATGACAATAATGTTACCAGGTACTGGTAAATAAATTAAAACTTTCAAAAAATTAAAACAAATTACATGTATATATACACATGCATACACACACATATAATGGAGTAGGTTTCAAAGTTTCAAAAAATTCATCAACTAAAATATGAGATTTGAGAGAAATGTATCCTTTGTGGTATCTTCTGGCAAATCTCAGATCCCTGAGAAACATGCTCAAACATCTCTTGAGAAGCATGAGTAGAGGGTTCCTGTAAAAAAAAGTGAGGAAAATAGCAGCTGAGAGACAAATTATAAGATTCCTAATCTTTTCTTGAAGAAAAAGTTATCAGTTAAGACTAAAGAAAAAAAAATTTTAATCAGCAGTAAAATGGATTATGCAGCCCCCCAATGGCTGCTTAAGGGCTGAAGTATGAGTTCATAGCAATAGGCTTCCATAACAAAGAAAACACTTAGCTTTACAAAGCATATCTCCTGGAAAACAAACAAAACAAAACCCTGCCAGAATGTTTAACTCTTCTCTCTCTCTCTCTCTCCTAAATTTAAAATTATCTGTTTAAGAAACTACAGACCTTTCTTAAAGTTGAAATTATTTAAGGCCAAACGTGAAGAAGACAATAGAACAGCTTATGCAATATACAATAGTAACTCATTATTAGAAACTTTAGGGATTAACTATGACTGAAAAGAAAACTGAACCACCAAGCTTCATTTTGGTATTATATATTCTTGCATAAAATTTTACTAGTTTTCAGTTTCAAATTTTCCTCTCACTCTCTCTCATTTCACCTCTTCCAGAGAGTAAATGTCAAGCAGCTTTGGGCTTCCTGAAGATAACCAGTATAGTCAGCTCAGTGTTACTGTAAACTTCAGATGTGAATGTTGTCACCCATTTGCTATTTCCAAAGATACCAGGACACTTATTTCAAGACACTTGTCCTACTATATTAGCTTTAAAAAATGCTGGTGACAGTGTAGCTCAAAATTCAAATGGAAAAGAATTTGGATGGGTCAGCATCTTCCCTACCACTGATTTTTTTTTTTTAAACTGATTCTTGAGAAGAATATTTCTGTACAGGATGACCAAGCTCTGGCACCATTGATCCTATCATTGCAAGCCCCTTCATAACCGTTGTAGATGGTCACATAGTTCACTCAACCTATAGTAATGATAATCAGATGTGAGGGTGGCTAAAAAACTGCAGCAGGCCAGGTCAGTGGTCACATAAAAATGGGGCATATTTAAAAACTCATAATGGAACAGATTTTCTACCTACAAAATAGGAGCTACAATGGTGTGGTATCAGTCAATTTCAGAAGAACATTAGTAAGTAAAATGTAAATCATTAATGTTTACATATGTGCAGAATAAAAATAAACAATACTGTTTATTATATAAATTTAGGCAGACTTATGTTCCAAACATATACTTTCCCTCTCATAATAAAAAAATTAGCCAGTAATGAAAGCATTACTGAATATTTCAAGCTAAAATTTTCTTAATACTTTCTATTTTATTATACTATGCTGGATTTTTTCCCTTTTCTCACTCCAAATCCATCCTCTACTTTTCTCTGCCCTGCTCTGTGCCCTGGGAGGATGATCTGTTTGGACTACATCAACAGGCTCCCTTGTACCCTGGGTTTGACCAATAGGGGCCATGGGCTTGAGATCAGAGGAAGGAAAGAGAATGAGGTCAAGCATTAATTGTTCTAGCCCACCTTTGCAAGATCACCCCTCCACAACTCCTGTTGGAGACTGAATCATGTACCCCACAAAACACATGTTCAAGTTGTAAACCACATTCCTGTGGGTGTGAACCCATTTGTAAGTAGTATCTTTGAATACATTAAGGTGAGTCAGGGTGTGAACTCATTTGTGAATAGGACCTTTGAAGATCCTATTTAGATGATACCAAATTGAATCAGGGTG
This sequence comes from Chaetophractus vellerosus, assembly GCA_004027955.1. Classification (NCBI taxonomy): domain Eukaryota; kingdom Metazoa; phylum Chordata; class Mammalia; order Cingulata; family Chlamyphoridae; genus Chaetophractus; species Chaetophractus vellerosus. Next base: position 1,451 of record PVKH010007911.1, on the reverse strand, counting down.
TGTGTTTTGGTCAGCCACAGATGTGCCTTTTGAAATACACCAAAGATTGGTCAGTCTTTATAAAGGGTATTTATTTGAGGTAGAAGCTTACAGTTACCAGGCCACAAAGCATAAATTTCTTCCCATACCAAAGTCCATGTGTTGGAGCAAGATGGCTGCCGATGTCTGCAGGGTTCAGGCTTCTGGATTCCTTTGTTCCCGGGGCTGCATTTCTCTCCGGGCTTAGCTTCTGTTTCCTTCACGAGTTCAGCTGTAGACCATGAGGCTTTCTATGCGTTGCGTCTCTCCACAAGGCAGCTGTAGACTATCGGGCGATCGGCTCACTCCAACATCAGAACTGCTTCTCAAATCTGCTTCTCCAAATCTCTCTAAATCTCAGATCTGCTGCCTAGCCTTTATACTTGAGACCACACCCACCGAGGGGTGGGGCCCAGTTAATGCCCTTATCATAACTTAATCATGCCCAGATGAACAGATTAGTTTACAAGAATAATCCAATTTATATTTTTGGAATTCACAATTAAATAAAACTCTGAAACCATTACAGTGTGCCTTAATTATTATGACCAAAGTCCTCATAAGGAAAGGAAACTGGATACAGATGTAGAAGCCAGAGACAGAGACAGAGAGAGAGACAGACAGAGAGAGAGAGGGAGAGATTACAATGAGACAGATACAGAGAGGTAAGCCATGGAACCCCAAAGATGGTGGCAACCTGGCACCAATGTTACAGACTCCAGGAGAAAGCCTGGCTTGTTGAGGCCTTGATTTTGGACTTCTAGCCTCCAAAACTAAAACAATAATTCCCTATTTCTGGGAAACAGATGTGGCTCAAGAGATTGGGCTCCCGTATACCATATAGGAGGTCCAGGGTTCGATTCCCGGGGCCTCCTGGTGAAAGGCACGCTGGCCTGAGTGGAGAGCTGGCCCACGCAGGAGTGCTGGCCTGCATGGAAATCTGGCACAGCAAGATGATGCAACAAAAAGAGAAACAGAGGAGAGACAATAAGAGGTACAGCACACAGGGGAGGTGAGGTGGCGCAAGAGATTGAGTACCTCTCTCCCACTCTGGAAGGTCTCAGGATTGGTTCCCGGTGCCACCGAAAGAGAAGACAAGCACAGAAGAACACACAGAGAGCAGATAGAGAGCGCAAAAACAATGCGGAGGGGTGGGGTGGGGATAAGTAAATAAATTAAATCTTTACTAAAAAATTTATTTTAAAAAAAATTTCCCATTGCTTAAGCCAACCAGTTTGCAGTATTTGTCATAGCAGCCCCAGCAAACTAAGACAACTCCACAGCTGTTTTTAGGTGGCCCATTCCACATAGCATCTCTATGTTCTAGTAACTACTTGCTCCTCTTTGCCCCTACTGCACTATCCCAAGTGATTTCTATACTCTTTGCCCAAACCTTTGTAAAATAGACTCCTCAAATCACCCAGTTGGATTTA
>PVKH010007910.1:0-19858 GCA_004027955.1 Chaetophractus vellerosus | reverse complement strand
CCCTGCCCGTGGCGGCTTTTGCCTGTCCGTGGCAGCTTTTTGCCCTGCCCACGGCGGCTCCGGCCCGCCCATGGCGGCTTGCCATTCTCAAGGCGGTCTGCCCGCTAGGAGAGGTCCCCGGGAACCGAACCCAGGGCCTCCCATGTGGTTTCCCAGCGAGCTCTTTATCCACTGAGCTATCTAGCCGGGCCCCTGATAATATCTTATATTTGCCGTGTCTCTACAGTTTGATAGTTCTTTTATGCTGACCAATTACACAAAAGTGTAGAACATCGCCAGGCCTGGAGGTGCCCACCCACACCCTCTCTCTCTTGCTGTCATTTCCCTTCTCCCCAAATGTACCTACTAACTTGACTTTTGTGGTAATCACTTCCAAGCCTTTCTTAAAAAATGTTTTTATTAGAAAAGTATAGGTTTATAGAAAAATCATGCAGAAAATACAAAGTTCCCATATGCCCTATGTATTAGTCAGCCAAAGGGGTGCTGATGCAAAATACCAGAAATCTGTTGGCTTTTACAAAGGGTATTTCTTTGGGGAAGAAGCTTACAGTTACCAAGGCCATAAAGCATAAATGCCCTCACCAAAGTCTGTTGCCATGTGTTGGGGCAAGATGGCTGCCCACACTGCAAGGGTTCAGCCTTCCTCTTCCTCTTAAGGCTCTGTGGTCCCAGCTTCTTCCAATGTCAGCTGTAGGCTGGGATAAGTCTTTCTCTCTCCCTGGGCTTGCTCCTCTCTGGGCTCAGCTTCTCTGTTCTCTCCACAAGGTCAGCTGTAGTCTATCAGGTGAATGGCTCACCTCTCTTCCCCAGGCCTCTGCCGTGTCTAATGGGGCCTTCTCCAGCATTAAAACTCCTACCTCCCTTCTCGGTGGTGTGGTTTCTCCTACTGACGTGGCCCAATCAAAGCCTTAATCACTATTTAATCAAGTAAAAGTGAAACTCTGAATCCAATATAATCTAATACGCCCAGAGGAACAGACCAGTTTACAAACATAATCCAATGTCCATTTTTGGAATTCATAAACTATATCAAACTGCTACACCCTACCCTTAGACATATACAGTTTCTTCTGTTAGTAACGCTTTGCATTAGTGTGGTATCTTTTTTACAATGGATAAAAGAATTTTATCATAATTATATTATTAACTATATTCCATAACTTACAATAGGATTCACTGCTTGGGTTTTTTGGTCCTATAGTTATTTTTTTTTAATTTATTTTATTCTAGTAACATATATATAACCTAAAATTTTCCCTTTAAACCACATTCAAATATATAATTCAATGGTGTTAATTACCTTTACAATGTTGTGCTGCCATTACCATCATGCAATTCCAAAACTTTTGCATCTACTAAAACAGAAATTCTGTACCAATTAAGCATTAACTCTCCATTCCCTACCCATACTTGCCCCTAGTAACCTGTATAATTTCTGACTCTATGAGTTTGCATCTTCTAATTATTTTAAGTCAGTGAGATCATACTACAATGTTTGTTCTTTTGTGTCTGGCTTATTTATTCAAATGATGCCTTAAGCTTCATCCATGTCGTTGCATGCCTCAGGACTTCACTGCCTCTTACAGCTGAATAATATTCCATTGTACGTATATACCGCATTTTGAGTATCCATTCACCTCTTGGGGACACCTGGGTTGCTTCCCTCTTTTGGCAGCTGTGAATAATGTCCATATCAACCTCAGTGTGCAAATAAATTTTGGGTCCCTGCTTTTAATCCTTTTGAGTAAATACCTAAATGTAGGATACATTTAACGTCCTTGGGAACTTCTAAACTGTTTTTCCCAGCAGCTGCATCATTTTAGATTCTCACCAACAATGAATGAGTTTTCCTATTTCTCTATATCCTGTCCAACACTTATTTTTTTCAATTTTTTTCTTGAGGTTAGCAAAACCATTTGAAGAAAACAGGTGATATTGTCATTCTATTTTATAGACTAAAAAGGAAAAAACTCGAAGATCAGAGTGGTTAAAAGATTCACGTAAAGTCACATAGCTGTGCAGAGCTGGTGCTAGTACTCAAGTGTTTTGACTCAATGCTCCGTGAATTTCCAGCTAAGCCATTCATCCAAGAATCCCACTTCTGCCTTCACTAAGGCAGCAAACCATTCAGGAATCACAATAGACACACAAAGGGCATGGCCTTCACCCATGTTTGTGCGCTAGCAATGGGAGAAACAGGAGAACATCATGAAGTCAATTATCTGTTGCTTTCAGTTAGACAGTGTTCCGAGTGGCAGTTTTGTTAGAAGTTATTCCTTTTTTGGGGATGAATCAGGAGGTGGGGCACAAATAGCACCTCTTGTCCCATCCCTGTGGAGAGCAAGGATGAGAATGTTCATTAAGGTTTGAAGGTCAAAGCTAATCAGGAAGACATTTGGGTGAAATCATCATGGATCTAAAGCGGTTCTGGCATCTGGGCTTGGCAATTTAGCCCACAGAGTTTTCAAGAAGACAAGAGAGAGATAATTGATCTTAAAATCTATTGGCTAAAATAGATGCTCAGTGATGGGACAGAATATGGCCTGTAATCTGGAGGTAAGTGGAGAATAGCAGGGTCCAGTCTTCTGAGAAGTGGATGTGAATAGCGGTTCATTCATTCATTTACTCGTCCAGCAAACATTTGGTAAGAAAATACCATGTGCTAGCACAGAAATGGCGCTAGGAGTGCAAAGTTGAAAGAGACCTAGATCTTATTTTAAAATGTACGCTATGTGCAGGGTTCTTTGGGAGACTCATGGAAGGGTATTTAAATAAGACTCCCATTTAGGAAACAGTCCAATATATGCTAACGGAGATGTGCCAGAATAGAGCAATAGAAAATCAGTAGCAATATTTTTTGATAATGGTAGCCAATTCTTATACTCTAATGATCAGAAATTGGAAAAGTACAGTGTGAGGCTGGGAGAACCAAATTTCTAGAACCCATGTGGACTCCAAGATAAGGCAAGTAAGGAACAGCAAAGAGGTTAGGACTCTGTGGTCCAGAAGGTCACTTGATGGGGGAAAGAACCTATTGTCATGGATAGAACCGTGGCTTTGGAGTCAGGATCTCTTCAGTCAGGACTTCTAGGGCCGCCAATTACCAGCTGAATAAACTTGGGCAAATTTTACCTCTCTGAATTTGTATCCTCATCTGTAAAATCCTTCCTGATAGTCTTCTTGTAAGGATTAAATTAAGTAATATATGTAATTTTCCTGACATGGTAGGCACTAAATAAGCCAGTTAAAAAAATAGCAGTTAAAAAAAATAGTATTAAATAGCACAAAATGAAAGTATCTGATAAAGAAGGTTTGAACAACTAACAAAAACTAGCAGAAACATCTTTCTCAAAGCTCCAGAAAATAGTTGAAGGATTGCAGTAAGAGGGTGGGCACCAAATCAAGAAAAAGGCAATGTAAAAGAGGTAAGAGCTCGCGGTGCTTTGGCTGGCCCCTTCTCCATGCCACAAGGATGGAAATTATGAAAAGGAATCAAACAGAGACCATAGTAACAGAAACTAAAAGTTCCCTCGAGGGGCTCAACAGGAGACTGGAGTTGGCAGAAGAAAGAATCCGTGCGCTTGAAGGAAAGACAAGGCCAGTTGTCCAGCCTGAGTTGCAGAAGGAAGGTAGGATGGAGAAAAGTGAGCCGAGCCCGTGGAGCTGTGGGGCACCTTCATACCAACACACGCATTGCCAGAGTCCTGGAAGAAGAAGGAGAGAGGGGCAGAGAGCAACCAGAGAAACAATGGCTGAAACTTCACAAATTTAACAGAGGACATGAATATACACCTCCAAGATGGTCACCAAACTCCAAACAGGAAAAACCCAAACAGACCCACACTGGGACATATGCTCAAACTCTCAAATGCCAAAGATAAAGAGAGAATTCTGCAAACTGCAAGAGAGAAGCAACCTGTCACATCCACGGGAGCCTCAAAAAGATTAAGTGCTGATTTCTCACCAGAAACCACAGAGGCAAGAAGGCAGTGGCAGGCCCCACTTAAAGTGCTGAAAACAAAAAAGTGCCAACCAGGAAATCTATGCCTGGCAAAACTGTGTTTCAAAAGTGAGGGGGAGTATCAATAAAATTGATTTGTTAAAAAAAAGTGAGGGGGTGATGAAGGCGTTCCCAGATAAACTGAAGCTGGGGGAGGCCGTGCCCACTAGAGTGGCCCTAGAAAGCATTCTGTAGGGTGAAAGGAAAGGACAATGGACCATAGACAATGGAATGGATTGAAGCCGAGTGAAGATATAAAGATCTCTGGTGGAGGTAAATATAAAAGCCAGTACTGATAGTTACCGAGTGATTGCCTTGTTTGGAGAATTCAAGGATTTTTCTTTTTAAATTATTCATTTGGGCATTTATCAAGTCTTAATGGAACATATTTGCTCATACACACTGCATGCACTTCTTTTTTGTAAGTTTCAGTTCAGTTCTTAGCACAGATAGATAATCCATAAATGGTATCATTCTTGTTCAGCTGCAGAAAGCTGGTAGCTGTTCTCCATCTTTATCTTTTCACATCCCTCCCCCTCGTAGGGTGGCCAGATTCAGCAAATAGAAATAAAGGATGCCCAATTAAGGTTGAATTTCAGATAAACAATGAATAAGTTTTAGTGCACTTATGTCCCATGTGCTTATCCCAGAAAACTGTTCATTATCTGAAATTCAAGTTTAACCGAGTGTCCTGTGTATCTACCTTTTCTATCGCTTTAGATTGCGAGGTCTCTAAGTACAGGGTTATGAATGCCGCACCTACAGCCTTGTAGTACACACAGAAGTGTTAGGGTCTTAATAAATATTAATAATTTGATGAAAAAAAAAAAACCCTGGAAAACACTCCAAATACCCGGATCTTCCTAACGTCATTTCCATTGGGACTTTTGGAGCCTAGATCAGGTCTTTGCGGGCACTGCTTGGAAGTTTATGAGGGAACCTATGCTGCAAACAGAGGGGACACCCACCTTGCTAAATCTCCATGATGTCAGCCCGGTAAGAGAAACACGTGCAAACCTCTCTGCACCCTACTTTGCTCCAGAAGACGGACTAATGACCCCTTAGAGACAGAGCTGCTTTTTGCATTATTTATTTTTCTATGATTTTCTGCTTTCATCTGGGCAAATAATTTAAACTTATTACATCTTTTTTTTTTTAATCTTTTCTCTTGGGTGAATAGGGAACTCTCTTAAGGATTTAAAAAATAATTAAATTAAAAAAAATTAAAGAAAGCTTTACATTACATAAATGTTACATAAAAAATATAAGGGATTCCATATGCCCCATCCCTCCCCCCCCCACACCTTCCCACATCAACAACAGCCCTCATTAATGTGGCCCATTTGCCACAATTGATGAACACATATTGAAGCATTGCAACTAACCATGGACTACGGTTTATGCTATAGTTTACACTTTGTCCCACACAAGTTTTCTAAGCTATGACAAAATATACAATGGCCTGTATCTGTCACTGCAATGTCATACAGGACAAATCCAGTGTCCCAAAAATGCCCCCATATCACACCTATTTTTCCTTCTCCCATCCCTCAGAGCCTCTGGTGGCCACTGCCTTTACATGGATGATACAAGTTCTTCCATTGCTAGAATAATAATGTCTATAATAGAATAATAATGTCTACTTTAGACCATTGTTCATTCTCCAACCTTGAGGACTTTGGGATGGTGATGCCCACTTTGTTTCTAATTGAGAGGGGGCTCAGATCCCATGGGGCAGAAGTATAGGAGCTGTCTTGCTTGCAGTTGTAGACACTCTCTGTGCCTTGGGATTGGCGTTGTCCATCGTCATCTCCTGATTAGTTGTCCTGGGTGAGTCCAGTGAACTGGAGAGTAGGTCATGGATTTTGACAAAGAAGAGAAACAACTCACAGTGATGATGGTCACTCTGATCTTTTAGCAGTTGAGGTGAAAGGCTATAGAAACATTTAACGCATTAATGACCCGCCCCAGCCCAGGTATATATCAGAGGGTGAGTGTGAAGTAAAAATTGTGTTTCTTTCAAATTTTGTTGCATTACTAACCCCACAGTTATGGTGGTATAGATGGGGTTCAAATTAGTTAATTCAGAAACCTTATTCTGTAGGAATTAAAACATGGATGAAAGCAAGAGGTTCAGAGATGAAGAAGTTGCCTGGTTCTTTGACTCTTTGATACAAATGGCCTAAGGGATTACAATAACCATTTGAAATATAAGAATAGAGTCCACTGCACTTTCCCCAGTGATTCTGGGTCAGACAGAGAGATTTGCAGTTGTCTCAAATTTTGTCAGTATTTGTTTCATAGCCGTTCAGTTTTCAGCAATCTCTCCAGCTCTAGCTCTCACGTCTGTGACTTCATGTGTGATCTGATTGTTCCTGAGCAATTGCCTTGTTTGGAGAATTCAATGCTTTGATTATAATTTTTTAAAAGGTTCTCTTCCTGTGACTAGATTTCCGTTTTGCCCTATGTTTTATGCCTGGTTCCTTCATAGGGGATTCCTGGAAGTCGGTGGAACCTTGGCTTACAGAGAGATACACTACGTTATGGGTGGAAAATGAGGAGGCAGGAACGCAGCCTCTGTCTCTCATTTCGTTTGTGACCCAACTGAAAAAAAACTAATGCAGTAAAGACTATATTTGGTGTATTTAAAGTAAACTTTCAACAAAATAAAGCAACTACTTCAATACAAGAAAGCGAGCCCAAACTCCATAAATGGAATAAATATGGATCTCACGTAGAAGCAGCTTCTGAATGAGGATATAGCATTTAAAGGTCTGAACTTAAAACTCTACTCTGCAGAGATCAAACCCTTGGAAAATGATCGGGAAAAACATAATTATCAGCGGTAAAAATCCGAAAGTGCTTGAGAGACGCACTGACTAGGCTTGGTGCGTGCAGCATGTGAGTACCACCTTGACTTAGATACGCTTTTATTACGGGGAAAGAAAGCTCATGGAACCCCACTCATGAAACAGGGCCTCCTTGCCTCTTTTAAGATTTCATTTTCATGACAGCTGATTCCAGGAGTGTGTACTCTGTTTATCTCTTCAAATTACCACAATTGAAATGGAGCTCATGGCTTTCTTTTCCTGGAGATACTAAAATTTCTCAGCATCTGGAGAACCTGTAACCTTTCTTAAATGGACCCATCTTGTAGCACGACTAATAATTCTTAGGTGGTGCTTTAAGTCCTAGTTTCAGTAGAAAGACAGATTGTCAGAGTAATAAATTAAAGGCTCCTCACTGCAGCTCTTTTGTCCAATGTTCTACCACAGGCCCATATTAATATTTCATTCCCTTTAATATTATTACATGATGCAGGCTTTATTTAAATGGATTTGACGGGTCTCTTGGTTGGCGTGACAACCAGAGGGAAAAATTAATGTTCTGCATTTAATCTCAGCTCAAGGCGCTAAATTATTTTGGAGGTCAAAACCGTCATGCATATCATGCTAAATTATTGAATGTAATAACTATTAGCTAGCTGTCTATGTATAGGTTTTCAAAATTGTTTACTTCATGCATCTCGGGCTAATTTTTAAGCAGATTCCCCTTTAAGGTTTTTCCTCAAAATGCCACTATTACAATAACCTTTGCAGTTGTGGTAGGTGACAGAGCTAATGGAGGATGCCAGGTGCCTTCGTATAAATCATGTCTGGTTTGCTAAGTGTTAATAAACTGCAGAGGGCTTTCCTCCTTTCATTTGGTTCCATCGTCACATAGAGTTCAAGAATACTGAAATAGTGACTTTGTTGTAATGGAAGCTGTTTTAGTTTCCCAGCTGCTAAAACAAATACCATTCAGTGGGTTGGCGTAACAACAGGAATTTATTGGCTCACGGTTTCAGAGGCTGGAAGGCTGCCTTCCTCCCGTGCCTTCCTTATGGTTGCCCGGCAATCTTTGGGATTCCTTGGCTTTCCGTCACCTGGCAATACATATGGCAGCATCTTCTTCCTTCTGGCTTCTGTTGACTCTGGCATCTGCTGCTCCCTGTGTCTTCCCTCTCTGTGCCCAGTTTCCTTTGCTTATAGGGACTTCAGTCATATTGGACTTCAGGCCTGCCCTGAAGCACCCTTTAAGTATTTACAGATGGGTTCACACCCACGGGCCCGGGCTTGGGACCTGCACATGCCTTCTGTGGGAGGCCTGACTCAATCCCCAACAGAAGGCATTGCCTTATTTAAGATTGCTGACTCTTACTTAAAATCACAGAACGCTCTGTATGAAAGAAATATTGATTGTTAAAAGAATATTGTTGCTGGAGTAACTAGTAAGCTATATTTTAAAAATAAGTGGAATGATATGGACAAAGAGATTGAAGTTTAAAGTGACGCTGTTAGGTTTTTTTTAAAGGTACGCTTTAGCGAGGGGGCTGGCAAGTGAAATGTAAAATAATGTACTTATTATTTACAATGGATATAAGTTCCATATTCCTGACCACGCATATGAGCCGAGTTTTTAAAGTGTATTGGCAGCAGCTGTATTGTGGAATCTTTAGGGCGTGTGTGAATACTCTTCTTATTTCCTGATCATTTTTGTAAGGAATTGTAGAACTGTCTTGAGAGTAGGATCTTTAGACACGGGAAAGGTGGTGAGGGTTTGAAGAAGGCTATCTCATCTGCTCACATTTCTGCCTCCTCTGGGTTTTGTCTGACCCCAGCAGGCTCTCTCTGTGCAGGGGGCTTTCTGAGGTTAAGCAGTTTTAACGGCTCCACTTAAAGCAACATCAGCCATGGCCAATGGGCCATGAGGGAAAAAGAGCTTCAGAACAAGAAGGTGATTTTTCTTCCTGGTAATGAATGGCAGTGGGCCAGGAAAACTTCCAGTGCTTCCCAGTGCAGGATCACAGCAGTGCTCAGGGCCAGGGCGGGAGCTGGGGTGCAGACGGGACCCCACCGGCAGGGCTGAAGGGTACTCCCTGTCCCATCTTTCTTTCTGTCTTCCCCGTGTTGCTTATAAATTGCTTCATTAATCTAAATGAGGCATTTTTGTACGACTGCTGCTTTGGAAATGGCAGGTTTGTCCAGCCATCCAGGACAGCGTCTGGGTGGCAGCAGCCGGGCAGAGAGTCACCTGCGCAAGGTGTGCGTGGGTCGTTTGGGCTTGCTCAGCCTCTGCCCCTCTGGGACCGGCTGACGCCGACCGAACGCCACACTGGGGAGCAGCTGCCAGCCAGCCAGGGTGGGGTGGGGGGTGGTGGGAAACGTGTGGGTTTTACCTTCCCTGGCAGCTGACTGCTTTACAGTGAACACCTGGGGCCCAGGCGGTGTTAGTGGTCTATCTGTCCTTAGAGAAAATAAGTTTCCTTTTGCTCATCTTCATGCAACTACTCAATCAATGCAAAAAAAAAAAAAAGTCTTTGCTTAGTGCTTGCTCTGCGAGGACTACGGAATACAGAGTTGACTTAGACTTGGCTCCAGCCCTCGAGAGGCTCAGGGCTGCCACTGAGCTCAGGCTGCTCCCTCATCTCATCCTGCGAGGGGAGGACTGGGAGCAGCCTCAAGGGCAACCAGGGGACGCTGGGACAGCAGACTGAGGGGCCACTGCAGAGCCTGAAACAGTCTTCACAGCGCAGGGCAGGATGGCAGAGCGCGGGGCTGGGGTGCGTGTCCCGGCGTGGGACAGCAGAGCCAACATTCAGGGTGTGGGATTTCCGATGTGAGCATGGAAGATCTAAGCCCTGGGGGAATTAGAAGCTCATGGCGATTTTTTTTTTTTAATTATCTTTTGGGGCTTTTAAGCGTGTATTGAGATTGGCATGTGTTCATAGATGACATTTGTGAGTTAGATGTCTTTTTAAGGCCTTATAAAGAATATTATCCTATCCTTGCTTTCTAACTCATTTTGAAATGGAAATACCCTATCCTTAGAGAGAACTTGAGGTTTATAAGAGGTCGGGTGAGACCCAAGGAAAAAGAATCCTTTAAGTGTTCCAGGCTATTTACCCCTTAACACCTGTACTCTCCAGACAAAGAAGAGCAGAATTGAATTTTAGTGGGAATCAAGGAAGTGGAGGAAAACACATCTAAGCAAGAGCAGTTTGTGAGAAATAACTCTCTAACTTAAAAAGAGAAGTTCTTTAAAAATATACTTTGATCCCTGGCAATTATGAAACATGTACTAGCTTTTGTGTCAAAGCTTCGTAAAAATAAGTTTTTACAAGGTGTTTAAGATGGAGGGATTATTCTGAAGGAGATGCCCACAGCTCCAAGATTACCCCGAGCTGCCCAGACCTCAGTAGGTAAAGGGAGTAGAGACACTTGGCCCTCTCTGCTCTTCACAGAGACGCTCATCACCTAGTTATTGAGAGAAACCACCTCTGAGGGAGACTGAGGCAACCCCTGTGGACAAGGATTCTGAATTTGCCAAGTAGTTGCAAAGTAGTACTTGGTAGATTAAATGATTGGGGTCCACAAACAGAGGTCGGAATCCTAGCCAGCTTCCATGAGGGAAGAAAAAGATTGTATGTAAAATAGGGTGAGGGCTCTGCTCATTTTGGCAGCACATATGTTAAAATCAGAACGATACAGAAAAGATTAGCATGGACCCTACGCAAGGATGAGGTGCATACGGTGAAGTTAGGTTATATATAGGGTACTAGAATTAAAACAATAATGAAAAACAACCACAGAACTGGGCAACACAGCGAACCTTAGTGTAAACTATGGACTATAGTTGATAGTATAACTATAATAATATCGCTTCATCTATTGAATTAAAGGTCCCACTTTAATGCCAAGTGTTAATAATAGGGAAAACTGTGTGTGTGAGGGGTATTTATGGGAACTCTGTATTTTCTACATGATTTTCTGTCTATCTGCAACTTCTCTAATAAAAATTAATTAAAAATCTCTCAAAATAGGGTAAGAGGAATCACAATTAGATTGGCTAGGGTTTGATAACAGCTGAATGCTATTGGAAGAAGATATTTCATTTATACTTACCTACGTGCAGTTTCTATGCTCTGCTTATTGGATATTGGGTACATTGGCTTTACTGCATGTCCTGAACGTGGTAGAGTACAATTAGAAAACAGGCTTATTTCTCTGTCTCTACTGCCTTTGTAGATACCCCACTCCCACTTCTGAGTGGCGTCTTGAGTGAAACCCATAATTTTACATTCCTTTTTGAATATTAAAATGCTCAATCCAGTCTAAATTTAAACCTCAGTTCTTATGCAATTGGAAGCTTCTCCACCCCTGACTCTCGCCAAGGGCAGCGGGGCCCTGTTGGTTTTGGTATGCTCCTGATTTTACGGCTACTTCCACCCTGGACTTTGCCTCTGGCTCCTCCTAGCAGGGCTAGAGGAGGAGGAAGGATGAGAGAGAATCTGGTGAGTCCGTTTCCCTTACCTGGTGCTTATCTGGTGTTCCTATAGCTCTCCGCGGAGTCTCAGATGCCTGTCACGGCAAGCTCTCTGTCACAGGCTGTGATAGTGGGTTTGTGCGGGGACCCCCTGGGGGCCCCCTGCTTAGAGCCCTGAGTACCTTAGTCAGGGTAAAGAGGAAGCCGCTCTAACAAAGAGGCCAAAACCAAAATGGCTTAAATCATGCATTCCCAACAGGTGTGAAAACTGGTTCTTAAGAGCAAAAAAAAAAAAAAAAAACCAATCTTAGATATCACAATGGTTTGTGGCTCTGCAAAGCTCAACAAAATATTAGTTTTTAGTGTTTATTCTCTCTCAGTAGGAAGAAATGAAATGAACTAATTAAATTAAATTAAATTTCATTTAAATGTATTTTTCTTCTTAGGGGCAATATTGAAAAAAAAGTTGAGAAACACCGGCTTAAATAAAGTGGAGGTTTATTCCTTTCTCACGTAATAGTGCAGCTTTTCGAGGCGACAGGGAAGATTATTGAATTTTAGTGGAATTAAGTGAGTGGCCCCAAAAGGCCATTTAAGGACCCAAGTTCTTTTCATCTTCTAAGTCCGCCGTCTTCTAAGGTGTTATCCTGGTCTGCATTGTCCAAAAAAACTGCCATAGACATGTCTGTTTTTCATATAGAGAGAAGAGGAGGGAATCCGAGGCAAACAATTTCATTTTAGCAGGTGAGGCCATTACTTCTGCTCACATTGCATTGACAATAACTTAGTTATGTGGTTACATGTTGAAAGGAGGCTGGGAAATATAATCTGCAGCTTGGCAGTCATATATCCAGGAAATAGGGGGAGACGTTTGTTGGGACACATAGCATTCTGCCACATGACCTAGAAAGTGCACTCTTTGGTTGGCCTCCTGCTATCCAGCAGTACATCTCACACAGCCCCTTACTGCGGTGGTTTCTTGTCCTACCGGCAGCTCTCTTGGATGATGTACTTTCAAGATCATTCTAGTCTATCATCTCAGGTGTCTACTTGGCCAGCAGGTACTCATGTCACCTTGCTGAAATAAATGGTAGAGAGCACTTTGATCTCATAACTGCATTCTCTTCTCTTTGCTTTTCACATGTGGGCTACTCCAGCCAGCCTGCTGGCTTTAGAATTTCCAGGTGAGAGGCTGACAACTTTAGGGGGACGTTTGTCAAAGTCTTTTAGAAAATTCTTCAGTTTTCTATTTTCTTAGCAGCAATGGCAGGCCTAGCTGTTTCTTTCAGATGGGGAGAAAGATGCCTGCTAAGTGAGATGCAAACATTACCATCACTTAGAGGGTGCTTTCCTTTCCTTGACTGCTCATGAAAGGGGTTAGCATAAAAATGGGAATTTATTAGCTCACAGTTTTGATGCTAAAAGAAAATCCAAATCAAGATGTCATCAAGAGGATGCTTTCTTCCCAAAGACTGGTGTTCTGGGGCTGGCTACCAGTAAGTAGTCCTTTGTCCTTGACTCCTCTGGCACATGGCAATGCACATGGCGGCTCTCCTGGCCTCTCTGTTCTCTTCTGGCTTCTGTTGAATTTCAGCTTCTTGCTTCCTGTGGCTTTCTCTCTGTGCCTGAATTTCATTCTGCTTATAAAGGACTTCAGTAGTAGGATTAAGACCCATTCTGATTGAGCTGGGCCACTCAAAAATGTTCTACTTACAATGGGTTCATAACCACAGGAATTTTTTTTTTTTGAGGTACATACAGTTCCAAATCAGAGGGGTTCTTCTTTTTAAGCTTCCTCACTTGACTTGGGGAGTGCAAGTAACCCTACACCTTTCCCTATGGGATTGTAGTAGAAATGCCACAATGTTTTGAATTCCTTTACTTCAAGAAATTATTCCCTCTGATCAATTTCTTTAGGATTTTGAACCTCTTTTAAAAAGGGGTGGTGGTGGTGAGGTGGACCACCGTCGTAGACATTTTTGTGGCCTTGCATCTCATCCTCTTGGTTCATTTTTTATTTCAGTCACAGTTGGGGTAGACAGTACTGAGCACATGGCTATCCACCTCAAGCAAGAACAGTGGATCTCTCTATTTCTGTCTCAGGACCTTCTTGGAAGGAGCAGGTGTCCCTTGGTCGACTTCCAGGTTTATTCCCAAAGTGCAGGGAGATCAGCATCCTAAATAACCCTCAACCAATGGAAGAGCCAGTAGGTAGAAGTCCCAGGCCCCCTTCTTTTGGAGGACCATCCCGGTCCTCAGACGTTCTGCTACCCAAGTTGGCAACCTCAATAGTACACCATTAATAGGATTTTTCTCCTTCCCTGTTTCAATTTCCCTGCTTCACTCCTGCTTTTTGGGATATACTACCAAATAAAGTACCTGCATAAAAGTCCTCTCAGACCCTTCTTTTAGGGGAATGTAAAGGCATACAGTTTTGTTATATTTCAGTATGTCCTCGAGCCAGAGTACTTAGAGCTCTCTTCAGATGGAGAGGTGCTCATTACTTATTTTTTATAAGTTTTAGGGGCTTCACGGAAAACTCTGAGTTAATAGAAAGAGTTCCATTTCTTATCTGTTTATACCCACAATAGTGTATTTTCTTAAATTCACTTTGCTTCACATTAAAAAGTAGTGCTTATTAAGCAAAGAAAATTTGTTTTCCTTTTACAAAAGGCATTCTTGAGTGAACTATGAGCTAATGTCCTCAGATTGAGCTATATACCTCTAAGGAAAACCTAGCCCATTGGCTGGTGTCTAAAAATCAGGCAGTCTTTTACTTGGCAGCCTAATCGTAGGCACAGTACCTAGGAGTATTTAGTTCATACAGGAATTGGTTTTTCACCTGTCACATGACATCCACATCACAGCATTCTTTTGTCTTTAATTTGAAGGCATTCATTCTGACTTTTTGAAATTTTATAAATATCCTTTTGTCTTATGCCTTACTTTCCAGACTGCTATGACAAATACCATACTATGGGTTGGCTTAGCAACAGGAATAGCTTATTGGTTCATGGTTTTGGAGGCTAGAAGGCTTGCTTCTTCCCAGGGTTGGTAGCATTCTGCCTGGCCTAACAATCTTTGGGTACCTTGACTTTCCTATTTCACGGTGATGACCTCTCCTTTCTCTTCTAGATTCTGTTGATTTCCAGCTTCTGGACCTTTCTCCTATAAGGCCTCAAGTAATAGGATTAAAACCCATCCTGATTCAAATGGCCACAACTTTACTGAAACTAACATCTTCAAAACATCCTATTTACAATGAGTTCACATTCACAGGAATGAATTACGATCAAGAACATGTGTTTTTTTTCCTGAGGTATATAATTCAGTCTTCCACATCTTGATTATAGAAATTGTATATAAGAATTTTGTGTCCCTGTGTCAAATATTTGAGAAGGAAATCAGTAAGTTATTGAATGTGTTTTAAGCTGGTCATAAATATAATCAATGAGTTACATTTATGGTGTTTCACATAATTACTGTCGGATCCCTCGTTTAATGGTCATTGGGAAAACTAGTGGGTAGAAGAACACGGGTGCAGGAGAAACATTGCTTCCTCTGTGCACTTTGTCACTGAAAATCATTGACGTGACATGAAGTAGAATTCAGAAACCATGTCCTGGAGGATGCATCCTGCCCTTCTTTATCTCAACTTTTTTGTGGAAGGTCAGGTTGTATCCTGTAATTTACTGAAAATGCTGTTGTCATTGTGTTGTAGCAATGTTTCTTCAGAAGGTGAAATGATGGCTGGCTTTAATATAGAAAGCTTGATAAAACTGTTACAAATCACCAGTGGTTTGGTGGAAAAAACTAGATTCTGATTACTTATATGATTTCTACAGCTTCTCAGAGAATTGCCTAGGACTTTTGAGTTTCTTTCTGTCACTATCCCCAGTGATTTAAATTTGTTGGATTTGAAGGCAATTGGTAAGAACACTTGAAGATTATCCAGAAAGTGTGTTTTCAACTCTCTTATAAGATATAGGTTCACAGTGGACTAGGGAGTAAAGTAAATTTTCCTGGAACATTGTTAAAACCAGCTTCTGCCTCCCCTGGCTCAGTTCTTCCCTACTACACACAGAAAACAACGTCTAATTCTCACAACTGTACCACAAAGTTACTTTTTCCAATGTTGTTTATGACCCAGTTTTAACATTTTGAGGTTTTATTTCACTCCATTTCTAGGGAAAAGGATGGCGTCTATCTGTCATTAATTTATACTGTTATGCAGTTGAAGTATACTTGGGAATCTTTTTGGGACTTCCAAAAGAAACCTGAGACATGGATTTTCTGTTTGCCAAAATTATTCTTGGGAAATAAGTGTAGATAGATACACATTATTAAAAAGAAGGAGAAATTTTTTTAAAGTACCATAAGTCCAAAAACTCTCAGGCTTATACACTGCCTGGTTATGAAAGAGATTTATGGATTAGGAATCCAGCATGGTGCTAGCTTTTATATGATTTACAGTCTACCAGAAATTAATGTAATTTCCTTTTATATTCAATGTGCTGTTTGCTCAGTGATTTGAGATCTGTTTTAACTACCTAACATTTTCTTATAAATGTAGCATAAAGAAAAATATCAGAATTGTCCAAATTAAACTGGCCTAGATCCAAACACTGCTGCCTGGCTTTTCTCTCTGGTGCCCTGTGGACAATAGCATAGATGATATTTAGATACAATGACTTGCATTTTAGCATGGAAATCTCACAGTAAGGAAGACCACTTATGTATAAATAAGCATTTCCCAACTTTAATTTTCCCAAAGAATCATTTTGTCACAGGACACTTTGAAGTCTAAGAGAACAAATTAGGAAATGATATATTAGTCACTTTTTATTTTGCTTTCCTGACAGCTTCCTCATAAATGTCTCCTGAAACTATCCACTTTACATCATATCCACTAACACTGCCTTGCTTCAGGGTTTTATGGAGTCATGCATAGCATATTTCAATCGTCTCCTAACTGCCTGTTCATAACCTTCTTTTAGGCCCTATGTCACATTGTCTTGAACAACCTTTGTGCTCCAACCATGGCTGGGGCATCCAGCTTCAAGCATCTCACCTTGTGGTCCCACTCACCTCATCTCTCGTGCTATTTGTGAGGCCTGTGAGAGCACATTCAACCATTCTGGAAGAATGAGGCAGTTGAGAGCCTCTGGGCAATCCTTACCCTATTGATAAGAATTCTGGTGATAGATACGCCATCTTCCTGACTTGGATGAACCATTCTGAAGCACATTTTATGTAGTTCCATTGAAGGTCACTATTGTGTCCATTCATTTTATCTGTTGGACTTTTCCAAAACCAAATGGCCTGTGTGGCATATGACAATGGATTACTGTAAATATAACCAATTTAGCCCACTAATCTTGGCCTGTGTGGCAAATGACAATGGATTACTGCAATTATAACCAATTTAACCCCATGTAGAATCTTTACGGTAACAGATCAACAAAAACTGCGGTACTTGGCAAGTGGCAGTTCAACTGATGAGTACATTTTTTTTAGTTCCCATATTTTAGGGGGGTCAAAAGTACTTGGTGTTTCTGTAGGAAGGACATATTCACTGTCTTGCCCCATGGTTCCACCACAATATAGTTTTTAGTGTGTCTGATCACCTTGAAATTCTGCTGAATATTATGTTACTTTACTATACTAATGATCCCGTATCAGTTGGATTTGGTGAGAAAGAAATGGAAGTTACTGTGGCTGCTTGTAAGGCCATACATGCTAGAGTTTGGGAGACAAGCACTATGAGGATTCAGGATCCAGCCAGAGCAGTGAAAATTTTAGGTGTCTACTGGTATTTGGCAAGCCTGGTCATTCCCTCTAAAGTAAATGATAAGTTGTTGCTCCTTGTACTTCCTATCACTAAGAAAGAGACATAATGTTTGGTGGACTCATTGAACTTTGAAAATAGCATATGCTGTACTTGGGAATAATATTCTTACCCTTTAATTTGGTGGCTCAGAAGGCCACAAGTTTAGAGTATGGCCCAGAACAAAGAGGGCTCATCAGCGTCCATGTTGTGGTGAAAGCTGCCCAGCAATCTAGACTGTGTGACTCAGAAGATCTGATAGTGGTAGAGGTACTGTGTGGTGAGTCAATTTGAATGGTACATTCAGGAATGAACCCAGGCAGATCCAGAAGTCACAGGAAGTTTCATGGCTGGTGGCCCAGACTCCATGACACCTTCTTTTGTTACACTAATTCTTCTTCTGCAGCTGTCATCTCTGGACTCATGTAGGGTTCCCTATGACCAACTAAAAGAGGTAGAAAATATCAGGTCTAGTACACATTGGTTCACTCAATTTGTTGGTTATAACTAAAAATGTACTGTCACAAAACTGCAGCTCCAGGAAGAAGTGGCTTTGAAGGACAATAGTGAAGAAAAATCTTCCCAGTAAACTGTGATGCAAGTTGTGTACTTGGTTGTTCTCTTTAGTTGTTCTCTTTTTATTCAGGGAGAAATGGTCTGAGGTATGGATATCACAGATATCCATAGTAAATTATTGGGCTGCTTTGTCAGAGATCTTCAAATAACTGAACTGGAAGGCCGATTGAAAATAAAGAAGTTTGAGGAAGAGACACGTAGATGAACTGTGTGAGTGGTAGAGAGTATGCAAATATTTGTGTCTCATGTTAACGTCCCCCAGAGAGGATATATCACAAAGGGGATACTGAACAACCTGATAGATAGTATAACTCATTACATGGATATGAGCCAACCTCTCTCCTCAGCCATCCCAGTGCTTGGACAGTGGGCCCATGAACAGAATGATGGCAGTGGTGGAGGCCATGGATGGGACCTGCTGTGTCTGACCTATGTCCAACTTGTCTATACCAGAGAATGACATTAGGCTCTCTATCTTTTACGTTCCTTGAAGTTGACCATCAACCACTGGAGGAGTGAGCATTTTGTTTTCAATGAAATTTACACTTATTTGTTATCTGGGTTTATCTTTCTTTGTTTGGAGTTCTCTGGAAGCACCACCATTCATGGACTTAGACAATACCTGATTTACTGATTCAGGATCCCAAGTAATATTGCCCTAGTCCAAAAGACCCCTTTTGTACTGAAGGAGGTACAACAATGGATACATAACAGTAAGATTCAATGCTCCAACCATATAAGGCATTGCCCAGAATTAGTTGGCCTAATAAAATGATAAAATTGTCTATTAAAGGTTTAATTAAAGTAAAAAGACAATACCACATGGGGTTGAAAAATCTTCCATTGTACTATATGGCTGATAAGTGATGCTCTGTCTAGAATTCCAGGGATTGAAGTAGGTTTTAGCCTATAAAATTGTAACTTCCTATGATGGACTTTCAGAATCTCTCCTTTGAGTCCCTACAATATTAAGCTCTGCTAGATTGGAAATCTTGGTTCCTAGGATTATAGGGGTTCCACTGAACCTAAAGATACAATTAATATCTGCTCATTTTGTGGTCAAGGTAAGGGTTCCATTGAACTTGAAGTTATAATTATCAGCTGGACTTCTCACATCAGTGGACCAAGAGACAAAGAGAGAAGAAATTGATATTGATTCCCATGAGGATCCAGGGTTGACTGATTCATGATGGGAGCAAAAAGAATTTTCTTTAGAAACTTGGGGATTTACAGGGATGATTCTTTGGACTTGCATTCACAGTGATAATGGTATATGGGCAATTACAGCTATGTAGCCAATGGTAAAGTAGCTATAGGTTTCAGCTCTTTGGAGATAAGTGCTGGATGAAATGTTGGCTGAGAGTGTGGGAAATCTGGAATGTATGCTGTGATGGGTAAATTGATGTGTCAGCTTGGCTAGGTTATGGTGTCCAGTTGTTTAGTCAAGTGAACACTGGCCTGACTCTTATTGTGAGGGCATTTTGTAGATGGATTTGCATCTATAATCAGTTGATTGCATCTACAATAAACAATGGAAACTTCCCTCAGGGATATGGGGAGTTTCCTCTTTTAATTATTTGGAGACTTTAAAATCCAAAACTGAGGATTTCAGAAGTCAGAAGGAAAAATTTCTGCTTCTGCTTTAGCCAGCTAGCTTCTCCTGAGAACTACTTCATTGGAATTTCTAGCTAGTGGCCTGCCCTATGGAATTCAGATTTCCCAGTCTATTTTTATGTTTGTTTTATATCCTCTGTGGCCACCTGTTTGCTCTTATCATTGGTGAGACAACTAGTTGCACATGCAAGTGTAGCCTGATAGCTCCTCACCTCAGCTGTACCACATTGCTCTTGTTTTCTGCCCTGGACTTCGCACTGCTGCTGGGGATTCCTGAAGGAGTTCAGTCCACTCTTGATGGAAGTGCAAAGGAATTAGCATCCTTCTGAGGAAATCTTTGTAATGGGGAATGGGAGATGGTGAACAAAGACTCCTATTGTATTAGTCAGCCAAAGGGGTGCTGATGCAAAGTACCAGAACTCTATTGACTTTTATAAAGGGTATTTATTTGTGGTAGAAGCTTACAGTCACAAGGCCCTAAAGAGTCCAACTCAAGGTACCATAAGAGGTACTTTCTCACCCAAAGTCAATGGCCA
>PVKH010007909.1:0-19856 GCA_004027955.1 Chaetophractus vellerosus | reverse complement strand
TTTTTTTTTTTTTTTGCAGAAATTGAAAAGCTAATAATCAAATTTATTTGGAAGGGTAAGGGACCCCAAATAGCCAAAAATGTCTTAAAAAAGAACGATGTTGGAGGACTCTCACTTTCTGACTTTAAAGCGTATTACTTAGATACAGTGGTAAAAACAGTGTGGTACTGGCATAAGGACAGAAAGATTGACCAATGGAACTGAATCAAGAACTCAAAAAATAGACTCTCACATCTACAGTGAAGTGATTTTTTGTCAAGGCTGTTAAGCCCATCCAGCTGGGCCAGAGCAGTCTATTCAACAAATGGTGCTGAGAGAACTGGACAGCCATATCCAAAATAAAGAAAGAAGACTTCTATTTTATACCTTATACAAAAATTATCTCAAAATGGGTCAAGAATCTAAATATAAAAACAATAATCATAAAACTTCTAGAAGAAAATGTAGGCAAACATCTTCAAGATCTTGTAGTAGGCAGTAGTTTCTTAAACCTTACACACAAAGCATGAGCAATAAAAGAAAAAAAAATAGGACCTCCTCAAAGTTAATCACTTTTGCACCTCAAAGGACTTTGTCAGAAGGGTGAAAAAGCAGCCAACTCAATGGGAGAAAATATTTGGCAATCACATATCTGACAAGGGTTTAATATCCATGATATATAAGGAGGTCATACAACTCAACAATAAAAAGACAAACAACCCAATTAAAAAAATGGGCAAAAGACTCGAAAAGACACCTGTCCAGAGAAGAAATACAAATGTTGAAAAATGTTCAACATCACTAGCGATTACAATGAGATATCATTTCACACCTATTGGACTGGCTGCTATTAAAAAGTCGGAAAACTAAATGTTGGAAAGGGTGTGGAGAGATAAGAACGCTTATTTTCTGTTGGTGGTACTACAGAATGGTACAGCCACCCTGGAGGACTGTTTGGTAGTTCCTAGTTGGTTCTTTTGTGGCCCTTGGCATAGGCTAGGGCTCCATCAGGGACATGAAATGGATGTTTCACTGGGGCATTGAGAGTAGTGTGAGGGATTCATGCTTACCACTCATCCATCCATTCATTCAACACACATTTATGCAATACTTCTCTGTACCAGCAACTATGCTGGGTGGTAGGGATATAGAGATGATGAAAAACCACGATTCATTCCTCAAGGAGCTTGGAGTCTAGAAGATATGAACAAATAAACAGATTGTTATTTTACAGCATCATGTGCCATAGTAAAAGGAAGCACGAGGTGCTCTGGGTGTACACACGTGGGAATAGGCTAACAAGTTTTTTTTTTGGGGGGTGGGTGTGTGGCAGGGATATCATCACCCATGAAAGAATTGGCCCCCAGCAAAGATCAGTCATTGTAGCCCCGTCACGAGCCAACTGTGTGGCCGGGGTGAGAAGGAGGGGAAAGCAGAGGAGATCAGGGGAGAGTCAAGATCATGAAGGATGCCTCGCATTTCGTAGGTGTGTTGCAGAGGGAGGCTAAGAGCATGCTGGATGAAGCAAATGGATAGATGAGCTAGCATAAACTCATCCTCTCCATCCCTCCCACATCTCCCCAGTAAAGGTGGTTCAACAGCAAGTGTCATTTTCATGCACAGACTGCTCATTATAAGACACTTTGAGAAGTGAGAACCTCTGTCATCTTTCACCCCACAACACAGAGGGGTGTTGAGGGAAGCCTCTATCACTAATTGTCTGTGTGCCTGAGGATCAAGTATCAGAATGGGAACCCTGAGCTGCCCTCCCACCCTCTGTGGAGACCCTGGAGAGGCCTCCAAGGACAATACTGGACTGAATCATGCTTCTCCAAATGAGGTCTGAGGACTGCTTGTATCAGAATCACCTGGGGTTACAGGTGAGTGGGCCCTTTTCCAGACCTCCTGAATCAAAATATCTGGGTGTGAGATCCAGGACTTTGCCTTTTTGATAAGCAACTCATGGAATTTTTAGACACCTTAAAGTTTGAGTCCCAGTGGTCTAGATACTTCATGGTACCTTTCAGCCCTTAAATTCTATGACTCTGCGATCCCCTTGAACTTTTCCATTATGGTGAGGACCAAAGAAGGGAAGTCAGGGACCTATGAGATAAAAAGATCTAACAGAAAATGGGAGGCTGGAAGTATAAGGGTAGATATGATAGTAATAATAATAATAATAATAATAATAATAATAATAATATAATGAAGATGATAGTGGAAGTGGAGAGGGGAATATAGAGAGTAAATTACAGAATGGATTAGAGAAAGACTAGAGGAACTTTAGTCATAGAATCTTCCAACAATGAGGATTTGTATTCTAGATGGAAGAAATTGTACCCCAAATGGCCAGGAGACAATTTAGAGCATGAGGCTGCCAGAGTTAATTTCCTGATCAGATGCTCCTACAAATCCTTTGCCTGCCTCTATCAGAGCACCCAATATTCAGTGTCATAATGGTCTACTTACCTCTCATTTATTTGTCAATATTTATTGAATACTCACTATGTGTCAGGCACTGTGTTAGGTGCTGCAAATTCAGGTGTACCGAAACAGACACGGTCTCTGCAATCGTGGAACTTAGTATTGGATGGGGGAGGTAGAGAGTAATAAAACAGCCATGCTATTTAGTGTACAGTTCCAAGCCGAAGCAGGTGCTGCAACTGAAAAGAATAAGGTTCTAAGGAAAGTTGCTTTTTTCCCTTTTTGTCAGGGGGTATGGGAGTGGGAAGAGGTGAGGCAGCTTAGGAGTGACTTCTCTGAGGGAGTGATAAGGATGCGCTGAGAACAGAATGATGACCAGGCATTAACTTGGCAAAAGAGGGGGATGTGATAGTGGGGAAAATTCCAGATAATGGGAACAGGATGTGCATGGGGAAAGGGATAGTGACTATGAGGGACTGAGAGAGGGCCAGGCTGGCAGAAGCACAGAAAGGAAGGCTAAGAGAAGAGCAGTGTAAGATGGGGCTGGGAAAGTAGCCAGAGGCCAGGTCCTGAGGGCCTTGGAGACTACGTTAAGGCTTTGGGTCTTTTTCCTAAGAACAGAAGAGTTTGTCTTTGGAAAAGCTTATACCTGCTGCATGGGGGAGAAGCCAGTGGAGAGGGGCTAGGATAGAGGTGAGGAGAGGTGGTTGCCTATTGCTGCACTTGTCTGTCTTTATACCAGTATGAGTTTCTTGAGGCTGAGACAATCTCTCTATTCCCATCACCTAACAGAACAGTGTCCAGGATGCAGTCAGTGCTTGATAAATATACATTGGATGAGCAAATTGCATTTAAGTGAGTTAAATGAATCATTCTGAGGCAAAATCAGAATATCTTTTGTTTCTCCTTTTTCTCTTTCTTTTCCTTCCACTGTATGAGGCAAGGGAGAGGTGTCCATATATTGCATGCTCTGTGCACATTATTGTCTGCTATAGTTGCCATTTGAGAATGACATTAGCTATGGGGTCATTGGATGCTAAACCCATCTTTATTCATAGTATTCTGTTACTGGGAGTTTCCCTGACGTTGGTGTATCTTGAAGTGCATAGGATCATGCTTAACATTTTTTTAAAAAGGAGAGTGTTAGACCCATCTGGTCTTCATTTCTGAATTAGCAGAGCTCAAGATAGTTTTGAAGCAATGCTTATGTTTCACTGGTTCATTTGCAACACCCGCCCCTGCCCCCCAGGTTTGTAGCATGTTGGAAAAACAAAAATGTGGGAACCTGAGCGGCCCTAGACTCTTGGCTGGAGATGCAAAAATGGGCTTTCTTGTGTCTGCCTCAGACATTTCCCTCACAGCAGGAGTTTCTGAATTGCCAGGCTAAACCAGCTTGCCTCATCTGGTTCTTTTGCCCCTTTGCAGGCATTTGTGTTCAGACATCCTTTCCCCCTTTACATTGCTCCATTTAAGGCCTAATTTTCAAATCAAATGCTCACCTGGCTGGCTGCCTGAGAAATTACAAATGGACAGCTGAGAGACCCAGGTAGGGGACTGTGTCCTCGCTTCTGGAGAGTGGGTCTGGAAACCATATGAACCATAAATAGTTTTAAAGTGTAAAAAATAAAGTTTTCTGCCAAAAGCAGGGAGCTGAGGCTTTTTTTCCCTCTTAGACTCAGTTATTAAGTGTCTGTGGAAATTACCGACTTCTATCATATAGTCTGTTTACTGTCTCTTCAGCTGGGACTAGACCATTAATGGCCCTGAGTATTCAGGGCTGCAGACATTTGCTTTATTAGAAGTGGATTTTGGGGTCACAGTTATGTACTATGACTTAAGTTTCTAGGAAATTTGCCATCTCGCACTTCATACTTCCTCCTGAAACTTGGATGATGAAACTTGGATGATGCAAATATATACTTATATATATATTTTAAATAATAGAGCCTAATTTTCCAGTAAGAGCCCCATCATATAACTAATGTGTTACAACATAACATCTTGATTTGAGAATTATTTCTCAGCATATGTCCTGTATTCTTTATTGGGCTTTCTCTTTTCTGCTTGATCTTTGATCATAGAAAGCCGTTTCACAAGACTCTTCTTTTCTTTACGTCTAAATTCTTCTGGGTGCCGAGAAGCATGCTCTGAGACTACCAGGAATATGCTTCCATTTTATGTTTTGGAAAATATCTTCAAATAGCTTCAGATTCTTCTTTTTATTCTCTGTATTCCAAATTTGTCTTTGTTCTGTATCTCTTTTTTTCACTCTTCTTCTAGGGGTAAAGAAAACAGAATGGTAGGAAAACAATATCCTTTATAGGCTTTTAAAATAGAGAACAGTTAGTAATATTAGATGTCTAAAAATGTAGTGATTAAAGTAGAGCTTATGCAGACAAGTATGCAAAGGACTACAGCATAAATGCTTACAGTTGGCATGAAGATTTGTTGATGTTCAGTTTCAAATTTGGTGCTGATAATGCCAAGTTTATATAAGTTCTAGCCAAATAATTGTCCACCATATCTGGCATGAAATCTTATTTAAACCAAGTTGAAAATACATTTCCCAGCAGTGGCTCTGGTGATCAGGAAAGAAAGTCAGAAAAGAGAAGATTGTTTATGTATATTATGTGTCATTGTACAGGTTGTAGATAAGACCTTGCAACCTCCCTGGCAGCTAGAAAGCAGAGAGGGCTTGGAGGATTGTGAGGTCAGCCTGTCATGGCTGTGAAGCTGAAAAACTCCATCGGGAGCTGGGTGCATCCTGAATGTAGTATGTTACTCAGAAAGAAATTTGAAGGGCAACTTTCTGGCAGAAAGCCTTCATGTTTCTAACAGGGAAACGCATCTCTCTCACAGAGAAAACTAGTTGAGGCAAAATATCATCTAGATATATCCAGGGAGAAAAAAACCTAGGCATTTAGGATTTGGGTAATGTCAGATAGAATAGATGTAATAAAGGGATTACATTAGAAGGGTTTTATCATCCCTCTTGCCTCTACAATGTGAGAGAATGGAACCAGAGTTTGATATGATCAGCTCTCTGCCCATGGCTATCTGCCGTTCCAGGGTGGCCTATGGGGCACAGGGCAGGGTTTGCGTTAGGACCTTCCCCATAAGCCAGGTTTATCTAAGGCTGCAGGGTCCAAGAAGAGTGGCTTAGTTTATGTCATAGGTTGGGGTAGAGAAGGTGCTCACACCCTATCCTATTAGCTTATATCAGAAAAAATTAATAGGGCTCGGCAATAGAACCAATCTTGTTGGGGCCATTTGGATGATTGTTTCAGACATATTAGTAAGACTGGGCATATCATGACTTCTCTGAACCAAAAAGGAATCTTTAGATCTGTCTCAACTCCCCAAGTATTAATTGAATGTTCTATGTCCCAAAGATGATCCATGTACCATTTCCAGATTCATGGACTCACATTTTGTGGAAGAGAAAGAAACGCAAGTGGATAGTTTCAGTATAATGTATATCATGGTGGAATATTCTTGGACTGCCACAGGGTGCTGAAGAGGGGGTCATTAGGCCAGTCAGGTGGTCATAGGAAGCTTCTGAGAGGAGGTAAATCTTTAAAATTAGTGAATTAAAACATTTTACAAACCAAGAAAAGGAAAAATTTCTATTTTTTTTTAAAGAGAAGCATGAGCCCCTTGTTGTATTTATGCTTTGTTTTTTGCAAATAGCCATACATGTAAAAATCCCATGGAATATGTAGTTTTATATTTCACTTTTTCCTTTTGATATTTTAATGCATATATGTCATTAAAATTCTCCGTATGTCATAAATTCTTTGAAAACATACATTTAATGGCTGCATAATAGGCCATCATATAGATGTGATCATTCTCTATTGTTGGATAATTAGCTTGTTTCTAAGGGTTTGCTTTTATAAATAACTCTCAGAGGAACATTTTTGAGTGTAAATTTTATGTACATCTCTATTTTTTTAGGCTATATTTCTAAGGCATCTGGGGTTTGAATTGTTTTTGAGGTTCTTAATATATGTCTTAGTTTGCTTGGGCTGCTGTAATGAGGTACCACAAACTGGGTAGCTTAAAACTGCAGAATTTTGTCACAGTTCTGGAGGCTACAGGTCCCAAATCAAGGTGTGGTATCAGCCAGGCCATGCTTCCTTTGAAGCCCATAGGGGAGAATTTGTTCCAAGCTTCTTTCCTGGCTTCTGGTCTTGGTTTGCCAGCCATCCATGGCCTTCTCTGCTCAGTCGTCACATGGCGTTCTTCCCTCTTTCTGTCTGTCTGTCCATTTCTCTCATCCTTATAAGTACACTAGTTATATTGGGACTAGGGCCCACCCTATTCCAATTTGGCCACATCTTAACCAAAAGAATCTTCAAAGACCCTGTTTCCAAATAAGGATACATTTACAGGACCGGGGATTGGGGCTTGACCATGTCTTCTTGGGAAACACAATTGAGCCCATAACAACACATATTGTTAAATTGCTTTCCAGGAAGATGATGTCAATTTATCTTCCATGCTAAACAAATGAGAGGGTTTTTTTTTTTTTCTCCACAACACCATCCTAACTTTGAATATTCTCTTTTAAAATATCCAGGTCAATTTGATAAGTACAGGTATCTTGTTTTAAAACTTTTGGTTTTTAGTAAGGGTGAATGTTTTTTCTAATGTTTATTAACTGATTGTATTGTTTCTCTTTTCTGTGACTTGTTTATTTATACTCATTGCCTATTGTTTATCTATAGTATTTCTTTGTGTTCTGTTTGGAAACATATTTTAAATTTTGTCTTCTAATAAATTCCTTGGCTGGGAAACAATAGCATACCTACATTGTGTATTGAGATGTCACCTCAGGATCTCTGCTGCTACAGAGTGCACATTGCTGTTTCTTTAAGCAGGTCTGGGTTGTGCTAAGCCATCCACAATTCTGCCAGTTTTCTTTCTATAAAACAGCTCAGGTAAAAACATATTCCCGCTCAAAACTCTTTAGTAACCGCTTACCACTCACTCCCTACAATCAAAAGCTCTTAATCCAATCAAGCCTCCAGCTAGCCTTTCTAACATTGTCTACAATCATTTAGAACTACTTAATTTTCTTAAACCCGCAATGTGCTCTCTCTCCCTTCTCTCTTCTTCATCCATCAGGGCTCAGCTCCTATGTTACTGCCTATGGAAATCTCTCTCTCTCTCTTTTTTTAAAGATTTATTTTTTTATTTATTACATATCCCCCCCCCCTTTCTGCTTGTTCTTGTTGTGTTGATTTTTGCATTCTTCTGTGTCTGCTTGCTTTCCCCTGCTGCAGTGACCCGCTGAGTCAGCCCACTGTGCAGTGGCCTGCCTGCTCGTGGCGGCTTGCCCTGCCCATGGCGGCTTGCCTTCTCAAGGCGGTCTGCCCACTTGAGGAGGCCCCGGGAACTGAACCCGGGGCCTCCTGTGTGGTAAACCGGCGCCTTACCAATTGGGCTACAGCCGGCCCCCTATGGAAATCTCTTTAATACCTACTCCATGTGGGTAGAATGATTGGTACCATCTTTGTGCTTCTGTAGCACGTTGCACCTGTCACCAGGGTACAGTTAAGCACAGCATTTTATTTTAATAGTTCATTTTAGGCTCTCCCTCTTGACTATGAGCTGCTGGAGGGCAGGGACCATGCCTTGTTTATCCTCAATGCTTGGACCACTACCTGATATTTGCTGAATTCTGTGGAATCCTTTGACTATCTAGCAACATGCATTCATAACATATAATGAAGAAATTTGAAATTTAAAGGCATGAAAGAAATTGAGGATGGCATCTCTGTGGTATGTGTATTTTGCCATATAGCCATATGAAATTTAAGTCAGAAAGACATTCTTTGGGGAAAATAAAAATGTTTTCATTCTCTAAACTGTTTTCCTTTGCCCTGCAAGGATTCGTTTCATCTTGTCCCTACCCCTCTTTCAATACTTTGCTGTTATCTCTGCTAGGCTTTCTAGGGCCTTCCCAGCAGGTGTATCTAATACAGAAACTATTAGTCACTTCAGCCCTAGAGCTAAATTTGCTAAGCACTCAGCATGAGTGACCACATAACAATTACATAAGAGGCTAGTCCATTCAGATATCCATTCAACAAAAACTTACTGAGATTGTAATATGTGCCAGGCTGTGCCCTACATAGTAGGGATACAGAAATGAGTAGTATAGACAAAATCCCTGCCCTAATGAGTCTATCTTTTAGTGGAGGAAAACACAATAAACAAAATAGAAATAAGTAATATTGTTTTAGGAAGTGATAAGTGGAACAGAGGAAATAGAATAATAGGATGTAGAGGGATGGGTTGGGAGGTGGAGAGGTGAATGTTAATAGGGTGGCAGAGAGGCCCTTTGATAAGGTGATAATTGAGTTGAGAGGGAGATAGTCATGTCAATATCTTAAGTAAAATGAACAGCAAATATAAAATCTCTAAAGCAGAAATGACTTTGATAGTAAGATGACTACTGTGGCTAGACTTATCTATTGTGCAAAAAGAGAAGCTGTTAGGAATTGGTAAGGGCCAATTCTTGCATGTCATGGTGGGGAATTCCAATTTTATACTTACTGTAATGAGAAACCTTTGGAGGGTTTTAAGCAGGAAAGTGATATGGAATGCTAAATTTTTCTGGCTGCTGTATAAACAGCAGACAGAAGAGTGGGACAAGAGTGGAATGAGGATAGCAAATTTTGAGATTCTTACTGTTGTCCAGTGAGATGATGTCACCGACATGGGTGATAGCAGTGAAGGAGAAAAGAAGTAGGAGCTATGTTTCTATATATCTCTATCATCTCTATCTCTATCTGTATCATCTTATGGATTTTAAATATACACAAAAATAGAACAGTACAATGAACTCCTAGGTATTTATTACCCAGTTGCAACCATCAACATCCTACTATTTTTGTTTCACTTAAATCCATCCTCAGTTTTTATTTTCTGGACTATTTTAAAGCAAATCCTGTACATCATTTCATGTTATCAGTCAATACTTTAACATTTGTCTCTCACAGAGGAAGCCATAAAATTATTTAGCCATAATACCATAACCACATCCAAAAAGTAGCAGTGCTTCCTTGATATCATCTAATACCCACAGACTGAAATGTATTTTGAAGGTAGAGCCAATAGGAGTTGCTGCTGTATGTGGGTGTGTGTGAAGAGAGGAATCAGTCTATCAGTCTGTGGTTCTTGGCTGAGGTTCTGAAATGGAGTAAACTGAGGGAGGATTATGTTATTGTGATGGTAGTTGTTTTTATCCCTGGGTTGGGGAACCAGAATTTTTTTTTTTTTAAAGATTTATTTATTTTATTACATATCTCCCCTTCCTCCCCGTTGCGGCGACGCGCCGAGACTTGGTCACTGCGCAGGCGCGGCTTTCCCCGCTTGTGGGCGGCTTCTGCTTCTATTCACGGCCGGCTCTTGCTTCAGTTCGCGGGTGGCTGGCTGCGTTCCATTCGCGGGTGACCTGCCCTGCCCGTGGCGGCTTTGCCCTGTCCGTGGCAGCTTTTTGCCCTGCCCACAGCGGCTCTGGCCCGCCCATGGCGGCTTGCCATTCTCAAGGCGGTCTGCCCGCTAGGAGAGGTCCCCGGGAACCGAACCCGGGGCCTCCCATGTGGTATCCCAGCGCGCTCTTTATCCACTGAGCTATCTCAAATTTTATTGAAATATTTGTTCTTTTCTGTAGAGATGTACAATGGCATTTGAAACTTAGGGGTGAGGTCTTGGCTGAAGATACAAATTTGGGAGTCATTTGCTGGCCTAGGGTGAGAATCCAGACTCAAGATAGTAAAGAGAGGAGCTCTGGGGGCACTCTAAGGTTTGAAGATGGGAAGAATAGAAGGGGCTGACTAAGGGTTGAGAGAAGGAGAAACTAATGAAGGAGGAAAACCCAGGAATGTGGTACTCTGGAATTAAAGCAAAGAAAGTGTTTGAAGGAGGGAGTGGCTAACTGTGTTAAGTAAAGTGAAGACTGAGAACTGATCATTGGATTTAACAGCCTGAAGGATGACAAGAGTGAATGTACTTGGAGAGGTGGAGACAAAAGCCTGATTGGAGAAAGCATGGGCAGTCAAGATGTGGAGATAGTGAGTATAGATAGTTCTTTTGAGGGCTTGGAATAAAAATCAGTATGTACATCCTTATAATGAGGTGCTCCATAATAATAAACTACAGTTGTAATAATTTAAATGTTGATACTATTTTATAGTTTTCATAGATGTTACCTCATCTGAAACTCACAAATGTCATGAAAGATAGGGATGTCAGGTGGGTTTATGTCATTTCAAAGAAATTATTCTTATAAATAAACAGTCTGAGGAGTTGGTGAGAGCCATTTCTTGTAGATTTTGGTGGGGGATTCCACTTTTGGGCAATTTGTTGCCTGAAGATACATGGCTGGTTGGTGGGGAAGCTTGGACCGTGTGTTCTGTTCTACAACATGGACTCTTTCTATGATGCTACATCTCCTTCATAAACAGAAGGTCAGGGCTGTTTGAAGAATGTAAGGTTTCTGGGGAGCAAATGTAGCTCAAGTAGTTGAGTGCCTGCTTCCCATGTATGAGGTCATGGGTTCAATCCCCAGTGCCTCCTGAAAAAAAAAATGTAAAGTTTTTGTTTTAATTGATTCAAACTCTTGTTTTAATCAATTCAAACTGGTCTATACTGAAGACTAGTTTCTTCAAGTATTAAGCTTGTCCCTATAATGTCATCCTCAAAAACAGTCTTACTACAAAATTTCCTAGTTTTTATTTAAACAATGCATTTCATGAATTTGAAACAGTATCTTGACCTCAGTTCCTCTCCATAATGAAGGTGCTGAGGATACAAAACTGATGATCCAATGAAAGGAAGTATTCTAGCACACCACGGCCATAAACTTTAGCCTGTTCCTGAGAGAAAAATGAATGACACAATGATTGAAGCCTCACAAAGCGGAGATATTTTACTCATGACCATAAGTAAATCCTAATTGAAATCTGTTGGCATGATGTTAAGCCATGATTCTGAGAAGACAAGTCTAAAGGGACCAGAGTAATATAGTCCAGGCATATAGTTTTCTGATGAGCTCACTGTATAAGGAGACAAAGCTTGAATATCTTGTGTAATGAAAGTTAATATATCCTTTATTAGACAATCTCTCTGGTCTATCTTTTCTCTCCCTGGGCTTTTGATGACAGCTGTATGGCTAACAACCTAACACTGAGGTCATTCTCCTGAAATACAGGTATTCTTTGTTGTTGACTGAAAGAATATCCACATGCTCTAGGTATTAAAAGGCAAAGATGCTTTAGCTTGAGGTTATTTAAGAGCTGGATTTATATTCTTTCCCCATCCCCCCAGTCTGAAACTGTGGTTTCTCAATAACCACAGTCCATATCTAATTGCACTTGTAGCCCCAACTCTCAGCACAGTGTCTGGCTCAGAGTGCTCAATTTTTGCATGTAAAGCGGTCTTGAACTCATTAATGAAGGACTACCTCACACCCTATTTATTTTTCTGCTGTTTCTGAGGAAGTTAAAATGATAAAACTTACAATGCACTTTAAAGTAACTTTAAAAATCTTTCTTAAAATTTTCTTTAATAAGATTCTATAGATCTAGTAAGTAAATAAACTCTTGCTCTTCCCATGATACTTTTAGCTGCATTTTTTTGCTGCAAAATCAGTAGTGCTATTTCCAGAAATATTAGGTTCTCTGACCATAGCAAATCAAATGATAGCACTGAGACACACCCTTCCTTTGGCTTTATTTGGTGTGCACATATTACTTGGCACAGTATGCAACCAATATTTTTTCTGGTTTAACAGACATTTGGTTCTCTCTTAATCTGACCCCTATATAGGAAAATTGGTTAAAAATACCAATAAAGGCAATAGGGAAACATAATATAGGTCTTTTAATGTTGGAACCAAGTTATTGAGGTTTTCTTGTCCTCCATTGGGTGTTATCTTTTTTGAGGGATGAATGGTTTTCAGAAAAAGAGAAGTGTTATTCACTATTGAACTGGGTAAGAACAGATTCTCTGATTTCTACAAATAAGGTGTGGCAACTTAAATGAAGAAAATGGTTGGTCTACTCAGGGTAACGTGATTGCTTATAAATCTTTTTCATCAAAATATTTTCCTATAAGGAATATATTGACAATGATGGTGAAGTGGATGACCCAAAATTTTACAGATCCCCCCGCAGAGGTTTTAAAATGGGGGGGGGGGGGAGGACGAGAGCACAAAGATCCATAGCAATTGGCTATATAGAATTGAAATTAGAACTAGAAAAAGGTGAAATAGTTTAGAATTAAAAATGAAAATTATGATTATATGACCATGTCAAAAGCAAAACTGGGAAATGAACTCTCAATTTGTAGTGAATGCTCTGCTATGCCACCCATACCCGCCTCCAGGACTTCAGAGCTCCAGGAGTGTTGCCCATATACAACCTCAGCTATCAGCCCTCCCTGGGAATTGCCCTTGCCCAAGGAAAGCTGTCTTGCCAAAGGCTATCCCTCCTTCCAGGGGTCAGTCTGCATCCAATGACTGAAAGCTGTCCAGGCGTAAAGGCCTGGCCCCCTCATTTCAGCTCTGAAGTGCTGTCCCAGTCCCAGAGTTCCTCATGGGATTGGCCGACGCCTTTGTTGTGACTGCGTCACAGCCCAACTCCTCCCTCTGCCAAACTCTGCCTCCTTCACTCCCCGACAGGTGTTAATACTGAAAGAACCTGCCAATAAAATTCTTGCACATAAATCTCCCTCTGAAGCTGCTTCCTGGGAATCCAACTGTCTTAATTTGTCTGGCTACTACACAGTGGGTTGGCTGAAGCAATGGGAATTTATTGCCTCACACTTTCAGAAGCTAGAAGTCCAGAATCAAGGCATTGGCAAGACCATGCTTTCTCCCTTAAGTCTATAGCATTTTGGTCCTTTGGAGTTCTTTGCCTTGCACCTCTGCCTCCTGTTACATGGTGATCTCTCCTGTCTGCTCCTCCATTTCCACTGACTTCCACCTTCTGGCTTCTCTGGCTGTATCTGAAATTCCTCTGCTTATAAAGGACTCCATAATACAGATTCAGGCTCACCTTGATTCAGCTGGGCCACACTTTATCTAAAAATAACATATCTTTCAAAAGGTCCTGTTTACAATTGAGTCCATACCCACAAGAATTTGTATTAAGATTAAGAACATGACCTTGTAGAGGTACAAAAATTCAATCTACCCCACTGACCTAGACCTAAACAGCTCTGTTTTCTCTCTGTTTCTTAAAGTATTTTCTACAGCATCATATGTGAGAGCAGATATAATAATCTTCCTTTGAACCCATTTTCTTCTGATTTCCCTGTGTTTTCATCTCTATTAATGAAATCCTATTAAGAAGTAAAAAACAACAACAGAGAGAGTCTTAGGAGACTGATTCAGGGAATACATTTTCTACACAACTTTCAAGCAGATACATTTTTCATGGAAAAATTTAGTAAGTGAATCGATCATTTTGTTTTCAAAATAGGAAATATAATTGTGTGTATGGTTCTGCATTCAAATAATGTACAATAGGATCTACAAAATTTTAAATAAATTAAACAGAATTTTATATAAATTAAAATATTGATTACTTTTTCTCAAAAAAATTGTTAAACTAAATTACCCATTCTATAGGACTATAATCTGCTCTTCTTTCTACCCCTCCCACTGGCAAAATTGGTGAGAGAGCATCTTCAACGGCTGACCACAGACCTCCCGGTGGGTGTGATTTTGCATATTCATAAGCATTTTGCTAATATGAAGGGAGAGAAAGGGAGGAAAACATCTGCATTCTTTAAAATGAATAGATTCCAAAGATATGAACATTATGTTCATTCTCAATGTAATGAGATCCTGTTTACCAGTCTATCATTAGGGGATTAGGAACAAGCTGTATGTTACTTTAGTATAGCTCTGACAGTGCTGTGATTGAAAAGAACCAGAAATTTCTGTTGTCCACTGACATTTGTGTCAGAGGACCATCACTACAAACTGTCTTTGGCTTTAGGTGGTTTAAACAGTGGGAGCATGCTCTATTGTAGTGATTGAATCCCTTCAGCTCTTTGGGATTCATTCTCTTTCCAAATAGGCACTACTTATTAATAAGTACAGTATAAAACAGAATAAAAAAGAACAAGTATAGATTTATTAAGAGCATGGGCTTTGTAGCCAGACAGACATGGGCTTTGTCGCCAGTGCTGGCCCTCCAACTTACATGGGACCTTCAGAAAGCTTTCCTTTTCTTTTCTTTTCTTCTCCCCAATTTGTCTTTAAAATACCAATATGTGTAATGCCAAAAATTCACACTGTACAAAATAGTATACAATGAAAATGAAACCTCACTTTCACCCCAGGTCTCCTCTTCATTTCTTTTCTCTTGTGGCAACCACTGAACAGTTTCTTTTGTGTCCTTAAAGAGATTTTCTGGGTATGTAAAAAAAGGATGTATATATAAATATGTATATATGTATGTGTTATATATTATATATTGCATATATATGTATATATATATAAAGGATATATATATATGTATACATCCTTGCTTCAAAACATATTTGGGGGAGCAGATGTAGCTCAGTGGTTGAGTGCTGGTTTCCCACATACGAGGTCCTGGGTTAAATCCCCAGCTCCAGTCAATCAA
This sequence comes from Chaetophractus vellerosus, assembly GCA_004027955.1. NCBI lineage: Eukaryota > Metazoa > Chordata > Mammalia > Cingulata > Chlamyphoridae > Chaetophractus > Chaetophractus vellerosus. The sequence continues at coordinate 4,803 of PVKH010007909.1, read as the reverse complement.
AAAAAAATGTATTTGGAATCATGCATATACAGTGTTCTGCACATGCTTGGCTTTAACTTAATAATGTAATTCGGGAACATTGCATATCAGCACATATAGATCTATCTTATTCTGTTTAGTGGCATTGTATTCCATGGAGTAGACAACCCAATTCTTTTAATTTAACTTTATTATTTTAAATTAATTTTATTTGCAATATTCAATATCCACCAAACATCCCCCACCAATATTCCCTCTCCTCCCATTCCCTGGTAACCTCTAATCTACTTTCTGTCTCTGCAAATTTTCTATTTCTAGACATCTGTTGTAAGTGACATCATGCAATATTTGTCCTTATGCATTTTAATGATTTCACTGAGCATAATGTTTTCAAGGTTCTTCCATGTTGCAGCATGTCTCATATTGTCATTCTTTCTCAAGGCCAAAAAATATTCCACTGTGTTTATATACCATATTGTCTTTATCCATTCATCTGCTGATGGCCACTTGAGTTGTTTCCAGCTTTCGGCTATTTTGAATGCTGGAAGCATTGGTGTACAAGTATCTGTTTGTGACTTGTTTTCACTCTCTTTGGTGATATATATAGAAGTTGGATCTCCAGGTCAATTGGTAATTCTATATTTAGCTTTTTCAAGAACTGCATATAGCTTTCCACAGTTGTTTCCACCAACAAAGCACTAGAGTTCTCATTTCTCCATCTTTTTTTTTTTACATTTGTTATTTTCCATTAAAAAATAATAGCCATCCTTAGGGGTGTGAAGTGGTACATCACTGTGATTTTTGTCTGCGTTTCCTTAATGACTAATTATGTTGAACATCTTTTCATATGTTTATTAGCCATTTGTATCTTTTTGTAAAAATGTCTATTCAAGTTCTTTGCTAATTTTTAATTTGGGTTATCTTTTTGTTGTTGCATTGTAGAAGTTCTTTATGTATTCTAGATATTAAACCCATATCCAATATATGATTAGCAACAATTTTTTTCCCATTCTACAGGTTGTCTTTTCACATTTTTGATAATGTCCTTTGAAGCAAAAAAGTTTTTAAAAATTTTTTGATGAAGTTGAATTTATCTATTGTTTCTTTTGCTGCTCATACTTTTGGTGTTATATCTAAGAATCCATTACTGAATTCCTGGTCATTAAGGTTTGCCCCTATGTTATCTTTTTTTTTTTTTAAAGATTTGTTTTAGTTATTTATTTCTCCCCATCCCATTGTTGTTTTTTACTTGCTGTGTCTGTTCATCTTCCTTGTTTCTTTAGGAGGCACTGGGAGCCAAACCTGGGACCTCTGATGTGGGAGGGAGGTGCCTAATTGTTTGAGCCACCTCTGTTCCCTGCTTTGTTGTGTCTCTCATTATGTTCCTCCCCGTGTCTTTTGTGGCATCAGCTTGCCACGTCTCCCTGTCACATCAGCTTGCTGTCTTCTTTAGGAGGTACTGGGAACTTCTGATCCCTGCTTTGCTGTGTCTCTCATTATGTTTTTTCTTCTTGTGTCTCTTGTTGTGTCAGCTTGCCATGCTTGACCATCATGCCAGCTTGCTGTCTTCTTTAGGAGGCACTGGGATCTGAACCAGCGACCTCCTATGTGGTAGGCAGGAGCCCAGTTGCCTGAGCCATATCCACTTCCCTTATGTTATCTTTTAAGAGTTTATATAGTTTTGTCTCTTATATTTAGGTCCTTAATCAATTTTGAGTTAACTTTGTACATGGCGTGACGTAAGGCTTTAATTTTATTCTCTGGCATGTATAAATCTAGTTTTCATAGTACCACTTATTGAAGATACTATTCTTTCCCCATTGCATGTACACAGTTAGCACCCTAGTTGAAAATCAATTGGCTGTAGATGTGTGGGGCTACTTCTGGACTTTAAATTCTGCTCCATTGGTTTATTTGTTTATCTTTATGCCAATATCATACTTTTGATTGCTGTAGCTGTGTAGTACAATTTGAGATCAGGAAATGTGAGTCCTCCAAGTTTATTGTTAGCTATTTGGGGTCCCTTGTAGTTTTGTATGTACTTGAAATTGGCTTTTCCATTTCTGCAAAAAATGCTGCTGGGAATTTGATAGGGACTGTGTTGAATTTGTAGATTGCTTTAGGTAATATTTATATCTTACCAATATTAAATTTTCTAATCCATGAACACATGAACATGGGATATCTTGCCATTTATTTAGGTCTTCTTTAATTTCTTTCAGCAGTGTTTTGTAGCTTTCACTGTACGATTCTTTTATATCCTTATTTAAATTTAAACATAGATGTTATGTTGTTTTAGATGGTATTGGAAGTGGAATTGTTTCCAGTGTTTAGAAACACAATTGATTTTTGCATGTTGATCTTATACCCAGTTACTTTGCTGAAATGTTGTTAGCTTCTGTAGTTTTTGTTTGGAATTTTTGGGATTTCTATATGTAAGATCATGCTGTCTGCAAATAGAGATAGTTTTACTTCTTCCTTTTCAATTTAGATACCTTTTATTTCTATATCTTGCTTGATTGTTTTGGCTAGAGATTTTAGTACAATATTGAACAGCAGTGGTGAAAGCAGATATCTCTGTCTTGTTCCTAATCTTAAGGGGAAGGCTGTATGTCTTCCACTGTTTAGTATGATGGTAGCTGTGGGTTTTTCATAAATGGCCTTTTCATGTGGAAAAAGTTGCTTTTTATTCCAAGTTTTCTTAATGTTTTTATCGGGAAAGGGTACTGGATTTTGTCAAATATCTTTTTTGCATCTATTATGATAATTATGTTTTTCCCCCCTTCATTCTATTTATGTGGTTATTACATTGCTTTTCTTATACTGAACTACCCTTGCATTCCTTAATATGCTGTTGGATTTGGTTTGCTCTGCCAGTTATAAACACTGTGATGTGCTTTTACCTTTTCCTTTTATTTCTAAAGTTTAACAAACAACCTTTTTACTAATTCTGCACAGATTAAACCTCACTTTTCCATTTTCTAAACCTCATTCTGTTTTCTGGTGGCCTATATTTTAGTTATTAACTCCATGAGATTACACAATATGTTTAGTTCATAATAGCTCAATCATACAGTATTTGTCCCTTTGTGCCTGGCTTGTTTCACTCAACGTAATGTCCTCCAAATTCATCCATGCTGTCATATGCTCCACAACTTCATTTCTTCTTACAGCTCCATGATATTCCATTGTGTGTATACACCACAATTTGTTTATCTATTCATTAGTTGGTGGCCACCTGGGTTGTTTACATCTTTTGGCAATTGTGAATAATGCTGCTACGAACATCGCTGTGCAGATACCTGTTCTTGTCACTGCTCTCAGTTCTTCTGGGTATATACCTAGTAGTGGCATTGCTGGGTAACATGGCAAATCTATATTCAACTTCTTTAGGAACTGCTAAACAGTCATCCACAGTGGCTGTACTGTTCTACATTCGCACCAAGAGTGAACAAGTGTTCCTATCTCTCTACATCCTCTCCAACACTTGTTGTTTTCTCACTTTTTAATAGTGGCCATTCTAATAGGTATGACATGATATCTCATTATAGATTTGATTTGCATTTCCCTAATTGCTACTGATGTCGAACATTTTTTCATGTGTTTTTTAGCCATTTTTATTTTTTCTTTGGACAAATGTCTATTCAAGTCTTTTGCACATTTTTTAATCAGGTGGTTTGTCTTTTTATTGTTGAGTTGTATGATCTCTTTGTATATCATATATATTAAACCCATATATATGTGATTGCCAAATATTTTTTCCCATTAAATTGGCTGCCTTTTCACCCTTTTGACAAATTCCTTTGAGGTGCAAAAGTATTTAATTTTGAGGAAGTCCCACTTATCTATTTTTCATTTGTTGCTCATGCTTTGGATGTAAGGTCCAAGAAATCACCACCTACCACAAGATCTTGAAGATGTTTTCATACATTTTATTCTAGTAGTTTTACGGTCTTCATTTTTATATTTAGGTCTTTGATTCATTTTGAGTTGATTCTTCTATAGGGAGTGAGATAGGGGTCCTCTTTCATTCTTTTGGTTATACATATTCAGTTCACCCAGCACCATTTTTTGAAGAGACTGTTTTGTCCTATTAACATGGTTTTGTTAGGTTTGTCAAAAAACAGTTGGCCATAGAGGTGAGGGTTATTTCTGGACTCTTAATTCTATTCCATGGATTGATGTGTCTATCTTTATGCCAATACATGCTGTTTTGGCCACTGAGGCTTTGTAATATGTTTCAAGGTCAGGCAGTGAAAGTCCTACCACATTCTTCTTCTTTTTTAGGATGTCTTTGGTTATTCAGTTACACTTTTCCTTCTGAATGAATTCAGCAATTGCCTTTTCTATTTCTATAAAGCGGGCTGTTAGAATTTTGATTGGTATTGCTTTGAATCTATGCACCAGTTTAGATAGGATTGACATCTTCATGATATTGAGCCTTTCAATCCATGAACATGGAATGTCTTTCCATTTGTTTAGGTCTTCTTTAATTTCTTTTAGCAGTGCTTTGGAGTTTTCCAAAAATAGGTCCTGGACGTCTTGGGTTAAATTGATTCCTAGGTATTTGAGTCTTTCTGTTTCTATTGTAAATGGATTCCAACCCCCCCCCCCCAGGTTTGCCAGGGTTTGCCTTATGCATTTTGGGGCACCCTGATTAGGTGCATAGATATTTATGACTGTTATTTCTTCCTAGTGGATTGTCCCTTTTACTGATATATAATGGCTTCTGTATCTCTTACAATGTTTTTGTATTTAGAGTCTGTTTTCTCTGATATTTGTTTGGCTACCCCTGCTCTTTTTTGTTTGCTGTTTTCTTGGGGT
>PVKH010007908.1:0-19857 GCA_004027955.1 Chaetophractus vellerosus | reverse complement strand
ACGAGCTGGGAAATTCTCTCCGAATGTTGAAATCAGTTCCCTTTTATAAGCAGTCAACTGAATGGATAACAGCGTCATCCATTCTTCATCCAATCTTGCTGATTGATGCAGATGCAATTAGCCCCAGGCTTGCTGGACCCAACAGCTGGGCACAATTACCTGGCCGAGTTGACACATTAGCCTAGCCATCACAGGTGGCTCAAGCAATTGGTTCCTTGTGCCTCCTAAAGAGAGAGACGAGAAGAAACGACAAGCAGACACAGAAAGAACACACAGTAAATGGACACAGAAAGCAGAGTGCAAACACCAACGAGGGGGCATGGGTGGGAATAAAATAAATAAAAAAAAACATTAAAAAATACAACATTTCCTAATAAATTTGCCAACACATTTCCTAATATTTCTAACAAATTTATTATTTTCTCTACTTTCCCTTTATTACTTTATATAAATTTTATTAACAGTGGATAACTTGACAATTTAGTCCTTAGGTTAAAAATATTTAGATGGACCCATGGCTGAATTTGAGAAGGAATTAGCATCCCCCAGAGATGGAGACAATGACTTCGAGGGCTTTGTGGCACGCTTTTTGGGAGCGTGGGGACATCTGTATTCATAGGACAGATATTTACATCTCGTTGGACAAAAACCTAACATTGTTATTGTTGCTGTTTGGCAGTTCAAATAGGTGTAGCTAAAGGGATGGCTAAAGGGATGGACTATGGCAATTATTACATTATTGTTTCAGCTTCCAGACCACATTTCTATGCTGAAAGCAGGGCTCTGCAAATCACATTTTCTTCTTTGTCAGCGGGCTCCATGTTAGGTCCTGACAATAGGGGGTGCTAGAGAGAAATAGAAAGGCAGAAGGAGGGAGAAGGGACTTGCTTGTTCCTGTTTGCTGTTCCTGTCAGGATTACTCCATCCGTGGCCCTTCACCACAGCAGCAGAGGTTGGTTCTAGCAGCAGTGGGTTTCCATTTTCTGCTTCTTTCCACACTCCCAGAACCAGCCTCATCAGACTCTCTCAGAGATTCTCAGAGTCTGAACCCAGCTCCATAAGGCCACCTTCTCTGATCTCCTGAGTATGGGCAGACAGCAAAGCCTTCAAGCTCCTCAACTAAAGCAACAGTTGGGTGAGGCCCCTCCTCACAGGTCTAGTCCCGGCTCTTCAGGGGCCCTGCTCGAAGTGTCTAGGTTCTGATAACCCCAACCTCTTCCTCTCCTGCAGTTACTATCTCTGAGCTACCTCGGTGTTCCTTTAGTGTTTATTTTTTTCAGTCTGCAACATCTGTAAACCAATTTTTAAAATTATATTTCCTATACTAAAATACCTAATGTGGTTTCCTTTTTCCTGATTGAGTCCTGATTGAGGGTAATTGGGAGGGGCAAAGGAGGGTATTCAGGAAATATGTATGATCCATAGGAAAACACTGAGTTAAGCAAAGTTTAAAAAAGGCTTCTCTGCAACAGGACTTACTAGAGCCTATGCATACACTGCTGCATTGCAAATTTCCAAGTGAAGGACATTTCCCAAACTTAACTGGGCATGGAACCCATTTAGTGTGAAATATTTCATGAGATAAATGTTCCACAGAGCAAATGCTGGACTCAAATAATAGGTCCTGGAAATCCTAGAAAAACTTCCCTATTATCAGTAGAAATATACACGCTATCCTGCATTATCCTGTTCATTGGAAGGCAGTTCATTTAAAACGGTGATTAAAAACCCTGGTGGACTGAAGTCTATATGAACACCTGTTTGTTTCAGAACTTAGTATCTTGCTTGTAAAAGATGCTCAGTAGGTGGCTGTTGTTGATGATAATTATCACAGAATCCAAATATTTGGGATCTTAAAGGAAACAGGCTAAAAGTGTGTTCAGGTGAACAAACATTTATTAAGTTCCAATTATAGAAAGTATAGAAAGTATAGAAAGAGTAGTGACATGGAAAGAACAAAAATTTGGGATCAGTAAGAACTTGGTGGTCCTTTAAACCTCACTTACTTGCTGCGCGAGCTCAGGCAAGTACTTGACTTTCATCAGCAACAATTTCCTTCTCTATAAAACAGGGACAACAACTACTTCAAATGATTACTGTGGTAATCACATAAAATAAAGTGTTAATACATTACACTTTGGACATATTGTTGGGGATTGAATCATGTCCCCCACAAAAGGAATGTCCACATCCTAACCCCTGGTCCTGTGGGTATGAGCTTATTTGTAAATAGGACTTTTGAAGATGTTACAAATATGTGCCGAAACTGAATGAGGGTGGGCCTTAATCCAACATGGCTGAAGTCCTTGTAAGTAAAGGAAATTGGACATGTAAAAGCCACAAGAAGAGCAGGAAGCTGGAAATCAATGGGATATGAAAGAGAGAGGAAAGGACATAGCCATGTGATGGGAAAGCCAAGGAACCCAAGGATTTTTAACCAGCCAACCCCAGGAAGAAGCCTTTCAGCCTCCAAAACCATGAGACAATAAATTAAGTGAATCCATTGTATGGTATTTGTCTTAGCAGCCTGGAAACTAAGACACCCATAGACGGTGCTTAATAACTGATAGTAGCAGTTTTTGTTGCTATTATTTTCAGAAAAAAATTGTGCTCAGGTGGGCAAAGTCAACAATTACCTATCCAGGATGAAGGGATTCACCTGCTTGATCCAGTGTCTAAAATCCAAAACAGAATTCATTCCCGCAGGTTTAAGGATTATGCCCTATTAAAATGCCCAATACATTAATCGACTATCAGAATTTACACCTTAATGCAAATTTGTTTATCAGCCCTAATAGCTAACCAATATATTGATTCATTCTTTCTCCAATCATGTATTAAAATACTCTGCAAGATAATGGGGATGCAGAGATGAATAAACTGCTCCTGAGTCTCACCCTCAGTAGGCTTGAAGCCTCCTTGCATCTTCCCTAGAGAGAAAATAGAAAGAATATAGAGGGAGATGAAGGACCATACAAGGCAATTAAAATGCTGAAAATACAGTTAAAGGAAATCAATGAGAACTTTGTATACTCTGCAATGTATCTGCCCTGGTTGACTCAGTGATGAGGAAGGAATGTATACAAAAGATTTAGTTAACCATGAGGCTCTGTTTTATTTTAGCAAATCAATATCTAGCTTTATTATCCAGAATAGCGGATGATTTTGGATTTCTCAAAAAGCTGTGGAGACTTTTGCCTGCTGCACATGGAATGATGCGACAATTAGGATTGTGGGGACAAACATTTCAGCCTCTTAAAGACTCCTATGTCTACAAGCACTTTGCAATTGGTAATGTATCTTCCTCAATATAGCTGAAATTTTCTTTCGGAAAAAAATAAGGGTTTACTAAGTGAATTAATATTTTTTAAAAGGTAAAGGGCAAACAGTTAACCTACTTTTAAGAATGAACTGTTTTAGAGTAGTACCATTTGCATAATTAAGCAAGCTTGGATGGATCTGTGATCCACCCCATTCTATACTACATAAGTTTGCATTTCTCCATACTTAAAAAACTACACAAGTGGATGTCTTTCAAAACAATCAGTAATTCAAATTTTTACTGACCTTTAAACTCCAATTCATCCAAACTAGTAAGGGTTGGCTCTAGTTGATCATGTCTGTTCTATTCAGAGCTTTTGGGGGCTTATTTAAGTATTCCCACATCTTTTTCTCCTGATGAAAGACCTGGACTGGATGTGGCTAAAGCAATTGAGCACCCACCTCCCACATGGAAGGTCCCAGGTTCGGTTCCTGGTGCCTCCTAAAGAAAAAACAAACAATGAGCAAGAAACAATGGGTAGACAACGAGCAAAACAACAAGCAAACAGACAACGGAGCCATCTCTGGGGTGGGGGGAGGAGCGAAGATCTGGACTCATCCCCAAGTCTACCATGTAACTGCAGTCCCATTCCCCACCCCACCCCCAGCCCCATACACTCTTCACTTTGGCTGCATCTACATATTGAGAAATTTGGGACCACTCGTCCTCCCCAAGCCATTTCCTCCTCTCACCCAGAAGAGAATTGTCTCAAATTAGAGTTAATTGTCTGGTATATTTTATAATTTATGAGAATATTGTATCTGATGTGAGATGATCAAGTTTGATGATTTATGTCTGCGTTTGAGGTTTATTGACTTAGAGTTTGGCTATTTAGCTTCTAAAAGTGGATTTAATATGGCCAGATTAGTTGGCCCTTGCTGCGAAGGCCATCCTGAGTCTCTACCCAATAGTTACAGATTCCCTCCTAATCCCTTAAATATCCCTTCAATATTAAGGTTGATTCAAAGCTGAATGTGGGCTTCATCAGAATAATAATAGCAACAATTCCTCATATTTGTATAATGCTTAATATTTTTCAAAGCACTGTTGTTAAATGTCATACCCTCCCAAACCGGGTTCAGAGATAAGAAACAGATAAGAATCTCATTTTCCTCATTAAAATAAAGTAAAAAATGTTAATACCAGAGGAAATAGACTGCCGGTCCCTCAGTTCCACTTTGATTAGCAGAATCCTGTTAAAAATTGATGCGATTCACATTGCGGCAAGCAGTTGTGGACAGTGAAATCAGCCTTGCTACTTCTCCTCGGTTTCTCCAGAGAGCCCCACTGCTCTCCTCCTTCGACACAAGGAGTGATCTGTCTGGAGCGGGAGGCGAGAAGCAGCCTGCCCGCTGCCTCTCTTCACGCCGCACCCTGCCAGCTCTGATCAGTGTTACTAGGCAAAGCCCTCTCAACTGCCCTCTGAATCTAAAATCCTCCTTCGGGCTTTTCCTGTGCTCACTGCAATCAGGCCAAAGATGGTAGGTCCTTGAAGTTGGCACAGACACAGTCGTGCTTCTTCACCTGCTAAGTGGCTCTGGGACTTTCCACAGTCCTTAAGATCTAACAGACCACACTCTCTGCAATCACATCTTTGCCGAGGTTCCTGCAACCAGAGAAAGAAATCAAAACAGGCTAGACTGGCAGGAACAGGACCTTCGGGGATGCTGGGTGGGAAGACTGGAAGAGAGAGCTGGAAGCAGCTCAGCTCCTAACTTGCTGGAGTAGCATTTAGCTGGTTTTCACATTTGTTCCATTCTGGATGCTACACTACGTGTGGGACCTTGGCCCAGCACCAGAGACCATGGTGAGGCCTGCATCTGTGTGTTTTTACATCCTTCACTTTACTATCCCAAATCCAACTTGCTTAAGGGATGATGCTTTAAAATCAAAGCACTGTTTTAGGACAGTGCTACTCAATGAGATGCCTTTATGGAATAATTTTAACCCTGCTAAGAGCTTTCTTGCTTTCCTCCTTCAATGGACTATTGGTGCATCTAGAAAGAACTTGGGCTTCTCAACAATATCATGAACAATTATCCACTCTTTTCATATTTCTGGAGGCAATATCATAGTCATTGGTGCTGGTATAAAAATACTTCTAGTTCTCTGCCTTTCAGGTACATGGTGGGATTTACTTCTCTGCTCTTCTTTGGAGTAAGGCATGGCATGGAACTAACTTTGGTCAGTAAAAGGAGAGCAGAAGTGATGCACGTCACTTTCTGGGGGAAGCTCTAACAGCCAGAATGTGACCCTCCACATTCATGACCCATGTCTGTAGTGATGGTGGAAGCATCCATTAGCCTGGGCCTGAGTGACTGGGCAGAGCCCCCCTGCCAACTAACACTGGACAGGAACATGAGTAGGAAATAAGTATATATTGTGTTGTGCCATGGGCAGCTTTGAGTTGTTTGTTACTGAAGCATACTCTGACCTATGCTGGCTAGTACCTGAGTGGAGGGAGGGGCCAGCAGAATCTGAAAACCAGTCCCTGGGAACTCAATCAAATGTTTCAGCAATGTAGGAATTTGCTTGACCGCCACTGAAGAGAGGGTATGAGCCAGCTCAATAGCCCCAATTTATCCAGAAGAAACAGGGGACAGTCACTGCTGCCACTTTTGCCACATGCCAAAATGATATGTAAAATGTGTGTCATGTTGTCAAGATAATTCCACTTCCTGAAAGGCTCTCTCATTTTGGAGAAACACACATTACACATTTTCTTCTACATTCTCAGAAACAAAGGAAGAGAAAAAAAGGATCCTGCCAAACAGCATTTATATTTAGTATGCACCATATGCACATATGTGGTGCAGAGTACAAAGACATGTGGCAGTCCCGGCAGATTGAAATCAGCAGGATAGAGAGCAGGAGATAGAATATATAAATGTAAGACCCTCAGTAGTATAAATGAAGGCATTTCTGAGAAAAGAATGGCTTTTGTGTCTTGACTTCACAAGATCCTTCAGTAGCCACTTTAGATTATTCTAGTGGAATATAATCTTTAGATGCAAGACCATGAGTGAAAGGAGGGTTCAGTGGGCAAATGGCCTTTAAAGTCGAGTGCAGTTACTTAGGGCCCCTGCAGGTTCTTGCTAATCCACTTTACTATGTCCTCCACTATGGAGCTTGGCTCTGAATGGTGGGTTTTCTCCTCAGAGTCAGAGAGGGGAAAAATATGTTGAGGGGGAAAAGCCACACTATGACAACTGAGCACTTCATGTTTATGAAGGCAGCGTGAGAATGAACTCCTGGGGCCCTGAAGAGGGAGCTGAAGCTAGGAAACTGCAAATAAGGTAGAAAAAACAAGCTTGTAAATATACAACCAAAATAGAATGGCTTATTAACCACCCCACCAGCTTTAAACTGGCAACTTAATGTTAGAAGGGAAGGCCATTGCCCACTCCCAGTTTCCACAAAGAAGGGTTTTCCCTGAACACACACCTGGCTGCTCACAGCCCTTTCCTCACCCCGTGTCTACGTGGTTGATTCGACTGAAGCATTTGGAAGGAAGAGCAGGCATGCTTAGTTCCACAATGCCACTCCTCCTCTTGGCCTGCCTCAGTCCAAGACTGTCCTGACTGTGTGGCCAAGTCTTGTCCAGTAGACATGAGGCCATATCCTCCAATCTGATTTCTGTCAGTAATAGAGGTAATCTTTTGGTGATCACTCTGCCTCTCCTATTTCTTTATTTCTCACATTATTTAGAATCACTGGTGGGGAACAGTGGTAGACTAAGGGGATTTATCAACCACTACCAACAATCAGCCATGTGGAGTAACCAAGGTGGTTACTCCCTTCCAGGGTGTATGTTTAGATCCAGAAGTCTTTTAGGGAGAAGTTAAATCCTATTGGAATATTCTGAAGCAAAATGATGCAATTTTAGCCATTAAGTGATTTTTTGAAGTTACAGATGTAATAGGTGTATCTGTATACCTCTCCTATTTATGGAGCTGCTAAGTAGCCTCTCACTAAAAAAATTGAAAAGACTTGGTCCTAGTCTGCCATTGCAGCTTAGTCTTATACAGACTGCTTGGGTTGTTCCAATGGAGACCAGAAAAAAAAAGGGGACTTCCTGCGAGGATTTACCACAAGGGAAGGAGAGAAGGTAGACACAGCAAACAGACTCTGTCCATGGCGAGTGGTCCTTCCAAGAAATGTACAGTGGTTGTTACTGGACCTCATCTAGACATAGTCTACCCAGAGGCACAGATACACACTAGCAGGAAGGGGCTGTGTGTATAAGTCTAAAAGAGCTGTCATATCAATCCCTGTAATTCAAGGGCAGGGTGCTCAAGAAGCCTTGATGTGGGCTTCCTATAGTTGAACATAACTCATAGGGAGTATTTTTCTTCTCAGTATGCAGGTAGAGGAATAAGAATCACCAGCCTTGAGACATAGCTTGTGTGATCCATTTTCACAGAGAGATTTCCAGCTCCAGTGATGTCCAGGTGGCACAGATGTCAGCATTCAAAGTGATGGAGCAGAAGTGTACTTAGTCCTGGAGAAGCACTCTCTGGAGCTGTAGATATGAAGTTATGGAGGTTCAGGCCCCTAGACAATGTCATGCAGGAGCCAGAGCCCATTTGTAGCAATATGAGAGCTTCCCTGGGGAGTCCCAGAAGTATTTGGAGAGGACAGCATTTTCAGTATTCCTTAAAACCATTACATTGGTATAATCTTAGTTTTCTGCAAAGTAATAATGTATAGGAAATACATTGATGCCTGTTTAGAGCAGTTTAATGATTCTTTCAAAACTGATATTTTTCTCCCTTTATATCTTTGATTCTTCTTTTGCTAAGAATGACCCAGCTGAGCCTTCACTCATGCTTGACCCACACAGCAGAAAATCAGAGCCACCTCTTCCTTTCCCCCAGCACTCTCTCCAATAACTGCTCCAGGCATCTCCCAGCCCTAGAAGTCAATCAGCATAAGCATCTACTCAATGAGTGAAAGATTTCAGATCACACATTAATTCTCAATCATACTGTTGCAGAGGCCAGACTTAAGAGGAAATAGAGTAGACTATTGTCCACATGATCAGAATTTAGAGATCTCAAGAAGCACCCCTCAAAACACAAATCCCTCCTATTCCCCAGCGAATGCCTGAACTTGTGCAGTTAGAGAGCCATTCATTTGGTATCAAGTTTGACCCATTAAAATGCAAACAAGATATCACATTCTGGTAAAGATTTCTGGTTGCCTACCTAAAATTCATTCTCCCCTACCTTCACACTAACAAAATCTCAATTTTATTCTGGATGGCAATGTGTCCAAATAAAAGACTCATTTCCCAGCCTCCTTTGCAGCCACAGATAGTCATGTAACACAGTTCTGACCCATGAGATATAGCAGGAATCATTAGGTAGGGCTTCTGGAAAAGTCCTTTAAAGTGGGCTAACTTAACTAACCTTTTTACCTTTGAACCTGCTTTTTCTATATGGAACACAGATATAATGGCAGAAGCAGCAGCAGTGATCTAAGGACCATCAGAGAAAGGCTAAGATAATCAGAGACCTTGAGTCACGGTGCCAAGCCATCAACTACCAGCTTCCAGATCTCTGATTACATGAGAAAAATAAACCCTTATATGCTGAAGCCAACTTAGTCATGTCTTTTCTATTAGTAGCTCAATGCAGTTTATGTGATGCACACATAAAGCATTACAGTGAGTAAATTTACCAAATATTTTCCTGTACATAGGTTTCTGTGGGAAGAAAGTGAATGAAAGCACAGAGGTAATGGGCATCACAAGGTAAGAAGTGCATGTAGAAAGTGAAGGCTGGAGGGAGAAACAGGAAATGCACATGAAATGCAGTGGATAAAATCTGTCCCCTTCATATCCTAATCAAATACCCAAATTGAGGCAGAATGTTATTTGAAAGAAAAGGCAAAACAAGCACACAATACTAGAGTATGAATTCAACCACAAGGAAGCAAAAATAACTACACAAATACACATTAAGGGAAATGAAGAGAAGAGTAAGCATGCTGGGTAAAATGGCATTAATTCTTCTCTCCATTTAGGCTGCTGCTACCAATTGTTGTTCAAAGAGACAGTGAAGAATTCTCAATCTGGGGCTGGCTATAGCTTAATTGGTAGGGAGCCGGTTTACCACGTGGGAGGCCCCGGGTTCGGTTCCTGGGGCCTCATTGAGCGGGCAGACCACCTTGAGAAGACAAGCCGCCATGGGCAGGGCAAAGCTGCCACAGGCAGGACAAGCCGCCCGCAAGCAGGCAAGGCCGCCGCGCGGTGAGCTGACTCTGCAGGTCATCACAACGGGGCGGGCGGGGAGACAAGCAGACACAGAAGAACGCAAAAATCAATACAGCAGTAACAAGCAGAAAGGGGGGGGGATATATAATAATAATAATAAAAGAATTCTCAATCTCTAAGGAAACCTCGTCAGGTTAGCAATCTCCTAATCTTTTTTCTGTTATCTTTATATATTTTTTCACATCAACTGTTCTTATAATTAAATCATTAACAATCAGATAACTTATTTGGCCAGAATCCTCAAACTTTTAATGATTTCTTGTTGCATTTGACCCAAAGTCACATGGTCATGTAGTACCAGTGCCAGAACCCTGCCCAAACCACAAAACCTTCCTTTACTCTAGATCCAATTTCATTTGCTTGCATCAATCAATGTCTTTATAGTTGTCTTTTGATACCAATTCTGGATTAGGTGCCAGATATTAGAGCTACAGTAAAAGCAATTTTAGGTACAAACCAACCCGGCTATATATCTCCACTATTTTGACACTCCAACCAAAATTTTGAATCAAGTGAATTTGTACTTTTAACTGAAAAAGTCAAACAATCCCTGGGAAGAATATTTGTGTAACAGATTATTGTCAAATCTCAAATTTTTAGGATTGTTGATTAGATCTATGGATGGTCCATTATTCCTGGATGAAAACAAATCCTCAATGACTTTAATTCAATTCAAAATACTTTTTTGCACATATGTGTACATTTCTGTTGGGTTTATTCCTATGGGAGAAATTTCTGGGTCAATGGATATGCAAAAATTCTGCTTTATTAGATACTGTCCAACAGTTTTCCAAAGTGGTTGTACTAGTTGGCATTCCTACCAGCATTGTATGAAAGTTCTAGTTGCTCTATATCCTCACCAATACTTGGCACTGTCAGTAATTTCTTTTGTTTGCACTTAGTTTGCTTTGTTTTTTTTTTTAAGCACTTCTAAATGTGAATGTGCAGTAGTTTTATTATAGTTTTAATTTGTATCTCGCCAATGAATAACGATATTTAACATCTTTTCATATGCTCATTAATCATTAAGATACCTCTATTGTGAAGTTACTGTTCAAGTCTTTTTTTTTTCTGTTTTCCTATTGGATTACCTATCTTTTCTTCATTTATTGGTAGGAGCTCTTTTTATACTCTGGAAATGAGTCCTATGTTGGATACATCTATTCCAATTATTTACTCCACACCGTGGTTTGCCTTTTTACCTTTTCAATGATGCCTTCTAAATTTTCTTAATTTAGTTCAATTTATCCATTTTTTTCTTTCATAATTAATGCTATTTTATCCTAACTTCGCCTAACCCCAAGGTCATGAAGATATTCTCCTGTGTTTTCTTCTAAAAGCTTAATTGTTTTAGTGTTCATCTTTAATTTTATGATCCACCTCAAATTAAGTTTTGTGTATATATGAGGTAGGGGCAATTTTCATTTTTTGCCAGTTTCTCAACATCCTTTATTGCAAAGGCAATCTTTTCTCCCACTGAACTGCAGTATTACTTTTATCATAAATCAAGTGATAGTATATTTATGGATCCATCTCTGGACTCTATTTTCTTGCATCCTTGTGCTATGACCACACTGTCTTAATTATTATAGCTTTATAATATATCTTGAAATCTGGTAGTATGTCCCTCAAATTTTTTCTTCATCATGTTTGTCTTTGCTATTCTTAACCCTTTGCATTTTCATATAAACTTTGGAATCAGCTTGTCAAGTTGATCAAATCAAACCTCCTGAGATTTTAATATTGTTGTAATGAGTCTATAGATCAATCTGTTGAGGACTGATTAACAATATTGAACCTTCAAACCCATACTGTATATCACTGAATCTATTTAGGTCTTATTTAATTTATTTCAGTTTTTGTGTATGTGGCAATCTTAGGTATCTTTTATTTGATTCATTTCTAATCATTTGATGTGTTTACATTATTATAAATTGTATAATTAATTTAAATTACAATTTTAATTGTTTGTTGCCAGCATAAAGAAATACAACTGACGTTTATATATTGATCTTGGTAATTTCACTTATTAATTGAACTTTTTAATTTCCTACACACAAATTACACAATCTACAAATAATGACAGCGTAATTTTTCTTCCTCTTTAATCCTCATAACTTCTGTGTCTTTTCCTAGACATCTGCACTGGCTAGGATCTCTAGTAAAATGTTGAAAAGTAGTGATGATAGCCTATATCCTTGTCTTTTTCCTGATCTCAGAAGAAAAGCTTTCAATATTTTACCAGTAACTATTGTTACTACAAGTTTTTGTAAATACTTCTTATCAGAATAAGAAATTATATAGGTGCACCAAAACTCACATACAGAAATGATCATAGCAGTAATAGTATAAGAGCCAAAAGCTAGAAACAAACTAAACATTCATCAGCAGTAGAATGGATAGGTTAAACTATGGTTTACATACACAATGGAAAACTATACAGCAATAAGAAAATCATGATCTACTGCTATACCCAACATCATGGTGATTCTCACAATGTTCAGTGAGAGCACATATATGTATATAAGATAATTCCTTATTTTTGAGCAGATTTTTTTTTCCTGCATTGCAGTCATCTGAAGGCATCTGTGAATGTGTTGATTAAAAGAACATCAGACATCTGTGTAACTTTTCATATTAGAACACACTTTTTTATTGCCTCACTCAGTCTCAGGTATGTGCTACCATCATTGTGTATCTAATCAGTCAAATTAATAGTTCCTGTGGTTGACTCAACTTATGTTGAGCCCTAATGAGTCACATCTGTATATGATACTTTCCCTTTGAAAGCAGACAGAACCTATGGCTTGTTTTTTGTTTGTTTGTTTGTTTTATGGCTTGTTTTTAATCAATACAATATGGCAACGGTAGTGGAATAGTAGTTCCCTTAATTAGGTTACATTTTATGAGACTCCATCTTAGCAGTCCTCATGGCAAGGAATTCTAGAAGCTGAGAGTGGCTCTGAATGACAGTTGGCAAGGAAATAGGAACCTCAGTCCTACAACCACAGGACTAAAATCTGCCAACGACATGGGCTTAGAAGAGGACCCTGAGCTCTAGAAAAGAACCCAGCCTTTTTTTTTTTTTTTAAAGATTTATTTATTTTATTACATATCTCCCCTCCCCCCCGCTGCGGCGACGCACCAAGACTGGTCACTGCGCAGGCGCGGCTTTCCCCGCTTGTGGGCGGCTTCTGCTTCCATTCACGGCCGGCTCTCAGTTCGCGGGTGGCTGGCTGCGCTCCATTCACGGGCGACCTGCCCTGCCTGTGGCGGCTTTTTGCCCTGTCCGTGGCAGCTTTTTGCTCTGCCCACGGCGGCTCTGGCCTGCCCATGGCGGCTTGCCATTCTCAAGGCGGTCTGCCTGCTAGGAGAGGTCCCTGGGAACCGAACCCGGGGCCTCCCATGTGGTATGCCGGCGCCCTATCCACTGGGCTATCCAGCCGGCCCCAAGAACCCAGCCTTGACTAACATCTTGATTGCAGCCTGTGAGACCCTGAGCAGAGAACCCATTTAAGCTGTGCCTGGACCCTTGACCCATGTAAACTGTAAGATAATAGATGTGTGCTTTTTAAGGCACTAAGTTTGTGGTAATTTATTACACAAAAATAGATTATGCAGTTCCATTGACTTTCACTATACCTATCGCTTTGGAGGAAAGGATGGTTATGGACACAGAATCAGGTAAAAAATTTTTGAACTTGCTTCGGTGTGGACTAATGGCCCTCTAAACCTGGTGCACAGCTGTCATCCTGGGATCCCCCATAGCCCAGCAGTTCCTTTTGTCTCTCAACTGTGTTGAATCTCTGATTCTCTTGCTATGTATTCCTCTTTCTTAGTTTATTCCCCTCTTTTAGTGGAACATCTTCCTTTGTAGTTTCTTTAGAAAGTATTGTGGTAAGTACATTTTTGAGATCGTGCATATCTGAACTGGCTCTATTCTATACTTCTTTTTAATTCACAGTTGGATTGGATATAGAATTCTGACTGGAAATAAATTTGAAGGCATAGCTACATTGTCTTCTAGCTTCCAGGGTTGCTGTGGAGAAATCAAGAAATTCTTCCTCTCAAGAGCTATTTAAGATCCTCTCTTTTTCCCCTCAGTTTGCCTGAGCTGCTCTCACAGGCAAAGGCATTACCCTAAACAATGGCATTTTATTGGATTACAGTTTCAAAAGCTAGAATTCCAAAAATCAAGGTATCAGAAGTCTTGCTTTCTCCTCTATGATTGTAACACTATGGTATTGGCTGTTGGCATTCCATGGAGTCCTTTGGCTTTCCCATCACATGGCAATGCCCTCTCCTTTATCTTCTGAGTTCCCACTGACTTATGGCTTCTGACTCCTTCCTATAACTTTCTCTTTGCAAAACCCCCAGTAATCTGGATTAAAGTCAACCCTATTTCACTTCATCACACCTTAAGTAAAAATAACATCTTCAAATGTCCTATTTACAATGAGTTCACACCAACAGGGATTAAGATTAAGAATGTGTGTTTGTTGAGGTATATAATTCAACTACCACAGTCCACCCTCTGGACCCCCAAAAGACATGTTCCTCCCAAATGCAAAGTAAATTCAACACATCACAATATCGCAAAGCCTTAAGACATTTCAGTAATAGCTCTAAGTACAGTCTCATCAAAATCAGTTATGGGTGTGATCCACTTGGGGCAACATTCCTAACATTTGTGAACCTATGAAACCTAGAAAACAAGTTATCTGCTTTCAGAATACAATGTTGAGACAGGCTAGGATGGACATTCACATTCCAGAAGGGAGAAATTGAAGGTAAAACATGGACATGTGTCCCAAGCAAGTCTGAAACCCAGCAGGGCAAACTCCATTAGATTTCAAGGTCTGAGAGTCATTTATGGAATGATGTTTTATCCTCCAGGTCTGATGAAGTAGTAGCCTCACCCTTTCCAAATACTTGAGCAGTGGTGCTCTCTCCATGTACTGGAGCCTAGGCTCCACCTTCTACAAGCCCTGGAGTGGTGGCCTCACTGTGACTAAAAACTGGGGTGTAGGCCCCACCCTCTCCAAGCATTGAGGTGGCAGTCAAAATCTACCCAAACATAGGTGGATGCCCCACCTCCTCCAAGTGCTGTGACAGAAACCTCACCTTTCTATGTACTTGGGTGGGCCTTCTCTTGGTCTGAGATCTCTTGATCCAGACTTCTGCTTCCATGGTCCTTCCTGTGAGGTCATTTTTGCTTCAATTCATCCCATAGCTGTTCCTTTCAGTTCAGGCTGGCAGTGCTTCTGTTCATATAAACATCACAAAAAACCTTGCTGGTTTTGTGTGTAGTTCCAGGGTGTCCAAACCATCAGACAAAAGGATTTTCCTCAGGATCTTCCTAGAAAAGTACATTTCCAATCCTGACTTCCTCTGGGATGGCTGATCCATAAGTCCTAAGTCTAGTATCTTTAGCAAAGGTTGGTTCAGCTACACCCTCACCTGGAGCTATGTTCTCTGGGGGCTCACCACCTGGAAACTCAGGGAGATCCCTGATAGTGCCCTTCTGGCCCTAGTCTCAGAACATTCTATTTGGATAGGCTGAGAATTTTCCATATTATCAGTTGCTGGTTGATAATTTGTGTGTAAGAGTTCACTTCTCAGCTTATACCTTCCCTCTCAAATTTACTATAAGCTGCAAGGAGAAACCAGGCCACACCTTCCACACTTAGCTTGGAAATTTCCTCAGCTAAACATCCAAGTTCATTGCTTACAAATTCTGCCTTCCATCTGACATCAGATCACAATTCTGGAAGTTCTTTGCCACTTTATAACAAGGATCACCTTTCTTCTGGTTTCCAATAATACATTCATCATTTCCTCCTAAGGCCTCACTGGAAGTTCCATATTTCTATCAACAATCTCTTTAAGGCAAAAGCAATCTAGGCTTTTACTATCAGGTATCTCAAAAATTGTCCAGCCTCTACCCATTACCCAATTCCAAATCCATTTCCATGTTTTTAGGAATTTGTACTAGCAGCACTCCACTTTCCTTTACCAAAATCTGTTAGAGTTCTCCAGAGAAACAGAACCTACAGGATATATATGAGTGTGTGTATAAGTATATAAATATAATATGTAAATATTAAGAGATTTATTATAGGAATTGGCTCATGTGATCATGGGACTTGGTAAGTCCTAATTCTGTAGGGCAGGCTGCAAGTTGGAAACTCCAAAGGAGGTGGGGTTGAATTCCCCACGAAAAGCTGGCTGGCTGAACTAGAGGCAGGAATTCTTTTGATTTCTGAAATACTCCATTCTAAGGCTTTAAGACCTCAAACTGATTGGATGAGAAGACTCCCCACATTGCTGAGGGCAGTCTTTGTTAATTGTAGGTGCAATCAACTGACTATAGATGCAAACCACTCTCACAGTAACAATCAGGTCAGTGCTTGCTTGACCAAACAAATGAACACCATAGCTTAGCCAAGCTGACAAATGAAATCAGTCATCATAGTCACCCGTGTTCTCAATTTCCCAGTGATAAGCTTTGATGAGAATCTATTTTCATCTATTTTGCTGGGCTCTCATTGAATTCATTCAATCTGGAAACTTCCATCCAGAGGAATTGTCTTGAATCATATCTTCCCCTCCATTTTCTCCATTTAATCTTTTAAGAACTCCTAATATCCTGATGTTGGGCTAGTTACCTGAATGTGTAAATATTCCTTGCAATCTGAAAGAGCAGATCTAGCACATAATATATTAGGCAAATAAAATAAAAAGCCTAAATGAGGATTTCAGCTCAGATTCTTGTCACCCTCTGCAGAGAGCTAGAAAAGTTGCCACCTTTTGATTTTTACTGCATTTTAACTCTAACTGGTCTTGTTTTTTCTGATGATTTCCTGGTTTTACTGGCTTCTGATCTCCCTTTCCTTTTACATATCTTTGAATTGCAAGGAAAGCAAAGCTTTGCAAATGTTTTTTGTCTGCCTGCTGTATTCCCACAATGTGTTTTCTGTTTAAGTGGTTGTTCCACTTTCTTCCTTCTGTCATGTTTTCAGAGTATTTAGGGAGTCTACTATACGAAATAGGAGTCTAAGTTGCAAGAGGTAGAAACCCAGCTTGAGCTAGCTTGAGTGAAAAATTTTAAAATTAAAAAAAATAGGGGCCGGCTCGATAGCCCAGTGGATAGGGCGCCGGCATACCACATGGGAGGCCCCGGGTTCGGTTCCCGGGGACCTCTCCTAGCGGGCAGACCGCCTTGAGAATGGCAAGCTGCCATGGGCGGGCCAGAGCCGCCGTGGGCAGGGCAAAAAGCTCCCACGGACAGGGCAAAAGCCGCCACGGGCAGGGCAGGTCGCCCGTGAATGGAGCGCAGCCAGCCACCCGTGAACTGAAAGCCGGCCGTGAATGGAAGCAGAAGCCGCCCACAAGCGGGGAAAGCCGCGCCTGCGCAGTGACCAGTCTTGGCGCGTCGCCGCAGCGGGGCAGAAGGGGAGATATGTAATAAAATAAAGAAATCTTTAAAAAAAAAAAACTTAAAAAAATAAGGGAAGGGGAGAATATATTGGGAGGATACTGGAGTATTTCATGGAACAGTCAAGCTACAGGACATTCAGATTCTGCTGGGCTTCAAAAACAATTGGAATGGGAGTTGAACACCATCTAAATCAAGTCTTCATCTCTTGCCTCCACTTTTCTCTGGTACATTTATTCTTTTCTCTTGATGATTTATCCACATAACAAAAAATAAGATTATAACATCTCCAGAGTTTTATATCTTACAGCTTTAGTCACTAGTGAGAGATTGACTCAGCTCTCCAAGTCCCAACTCCCCAAATCCTGGGTAATTACTGACTATCCAAGCCCAATTTAGGCACCCATCATTAGATCAACTATAGACAGGAAATTAGGACCACTGCACAATAGTGCTAACTAGGGAATGGTAGGGCAGCTCCCAGATTATGGATGCAGATGATATTCAGCAGATAATCCATAGATGTTCTTTATAGTTAAACTTCTCTAGATGTAGGAATATGGACATTGAGATCATGCTCAGCAACTACACATCCCTCTTCTCTGAGACATTGGGGCCAGATCATTCATATGCTTAAATGATATTTTGGCATCCAGATCCTACTAGGTGAAAGGCATTTAGAGAATAGATATCCCAGGGTAGGAACTGGGTTGAATCAGTATCTGTTTTCCAAATTCATTGTGCACATCCAGAAAAATCTTTAAAAACAACTCCAAGTGATAAATACTCTCAGTAAAGAGCAGATACAAACATACAGATTTACCTTAATGGATTTGATTAGTAATTAACCTATCCCCAGTTTACCAGACAATTTCCAACCTTATGTTTCACTGGCTATGTAGACCTGACGCAAAAGACCTAGATAGAAAAGAATGCCTATTCCTAAGTGATGGAGAGCTCCCTCTATACATAACAATTTCTTGTAAGATAAAGGTGACCTACAAAAACTTTAACTCCAATGTTAATAAAAGCAAGAGGAATAAGATTTTATTCTTAAGTCTTTCTGAATTCTTTTCAGCGACTCTCAAGTCATTTAGTTACCTTTTACTCTCTTCTTTAGTCTTCTTTTAGCTATTGCTTTCTCTACTTTTACTGCTGTCTCTCTTCAGCTTTTGATTGAGATGGTTATCTATGGAGAAAAACAGAATTTCTTCTAAAGAAAGTAAAAATCTAACTTGCAATTGTGAAAAATATTTTACACTATTTTTGTATAATTGCTTTCGTTTTCTGTAGTGCAGCAGCTGAGAAAAATTGCTCTAATTGTGTAATTTTCTGCAACTACTCTTGGACAAAAATCTTGGTAATTGGATTTTTTTAACGAACAAGTTGTCACAATTGGATAGTTTTAAAACTATTTGTGCTTATGCTTCAGAAATTCTCAGTGGATGTAACAGTATATTTAAATGTTTGCATCAGCTTTGGTTTAAATTTGATTTATTTAACTTGAATTTTAAAATACATTGGCAACTCTGATTATACATTGTCTTCTCTAAATGGACTTTTACTAAGTTTTGCAGCATGTTAAACCACCCCACACTCTACTGTTGCCATGGGAGCTGCAATCTTGGCATGTGTAGCTCCAGCTCCCAAGTGGCTCTGTCTCCCAGAGTGCTTTGCTGTTACTATGGAAATGACTACCCATTAATCTTGCTGTCCTTTTTACTACCAAAGCACCTTTAACTGTCTCAAGCAATCAAGTGATGTTACCTACAGCAGGGCAAGGGAGAAGACTGTTTTCCATTCTACAACTACAGCACTGATTTTAATCAAGATTTAATCAAGGAGCAGAAGGAACTAAAGCTACTCTAACAGCATTTTTTTTAAATATACAAAGCATGAGCCGCCTTGACACATAGGCACATGCCCTTCTTTATGCCCTTGTTTGAGACCTCTGGAGAAGCATATTATATATTTTCAAAGCTATTTTTGTGTTTAATATTCATTCTAAAATAGCATAATGGAATCAGGAGGACAAGTGGTTACTCATTTTTAATGAGGAAAAAAAATGGAATGCTTACTACAAATTTTCTGAAGAATGTGTTTTGAGAAATAGTCGTGAAAATTAAAAAGTAAAAAAATCATGGACCTACTGGCTTAGACAAAGCCTTATCATCTTATGGAACTTGAGAGGGAGTAAACATGAGTCAAGAAAAAAAGGAGCCAAAAATACTTTTATAAACTTTGCCTCTTCTATAAATTTTGAATTTGACTGTAAGGTCATTTTTGCCAAATGAAAACAGGACTTATTGCTATTCTGGAAGGATTTTCCAGATGATCAGGAAAAAAGTACTTGAAAACAAATAAATCATGGTCTAGCCACTCTGGATCTCAGATGATCACTGTGGAAAGAATATATTGGTAGTCATATATAATATGTGTCCAACCACTGCTTTTAGAACAAAAAATTTCAGTAGTAAAACATATGGAGAGAGATTCAGATGTAGCTCAAGCAGTTGGGTGCCCGCCTACCACATGGGAGGTCCCGGGTTCAATTCCCGGTTCCTCTTAAAGAAGACAAGCAAGACAGAGAGCTGATACAATGGGCTGATGCAACAAGATGATGCAGTGAGATGATGCAATGAAGAGACACAGCGAAGAAACACAATGAGAGACACAACCAGCAGGGAGCGGAAGTGGCTCAAGTGATTGGGTGTCTCCCTCCCAAATGGGAGGTCCCAGATTCGGTTCTTGGTGCCTTCCGAAAAGATGACCAACAGAGAACAGACAGAGAGCACAAACAACGGGAGTGGGGAGGAGAGA
>PVKH010007907.1:0-19858 GCA_004027955.1 Chaetophractus vellerosus | reverse complement strand
CATCTCCTCTGGTAAATTAATGCAAGACAAAGCATTTATAGAATTGTGGTATTTGGAGGAGGGAGGAGATGGTTGACTCGCGGTGCAGCAGGCGAGCGAATTTGCCTTGCGCCATGGCCAGAGCTGTATTCCTTTGGGGTGGGTGGGGCAAGGCTGTGGTCACCTTTGATGCCTGAGGTCTCCACCTGCAAGCACAAATGGGGGAGACCAGCCACAGGCAGCAGGGCCCCAGGGCAGCAGGTGCCGTCAGTCACCCATAGGCCATGGTAGCCGGAACCAACGGGAAGGGAAGAAGGCGGCATGCACCAAAGACCTCGAGGGTAGAACTAGAGACACTTTCTTGTGATGTTCTTGGGGCTATGGTCTCTCCAGGCCCTGTGGCCTGAAAACATGGGTAACTGAAGCTGCTGTGGCACCTCAGAGGTTGGCCTGAGCATTGCCAAGCACTGGCAAAGAGCCCACAGGCTCTGGGGACTCAT
This sequence comes from Chaetophractus vellerosus, assembly GCA_004027955.1. Lineage (NCBI taxonomy): Eukaryota > Metazoa > Chordata > Mammalia > Cingulata > Chlamyphoridae > Chaetophractus > Chaetophractus vellerosus. Next base: position 19,379 of record PVKH010007907.1, on the reverse strand, counting down.
TTTGTAGGCAGGGTCCCATGGGTGGAAGTCTCACTTTTGGCTTCCTGTGCACCTCGGGTGACTTAGGTCTCAGACCCCTGGACACATCCGAGGCGCCACACATTCCCAAACTCAGCAGATCTCTCCCAGGCGCCAGCCTCAGAAGAGCCCTCTTGAGCTCTGTTCTAGCTGAAGTGTTCCTGTGAATGAGGCCGCCAGGCAATCTGAGGGGAAGAAAGCCTTCTGTGAAGAAATCAACAGACCCTGGATTTGTTCCTGTTAATGAAGTTTCAAATCGATGCCAGACCTAAATACAAAACATGGAATAGAACTATGTCCCAGAATGGCATAAAAAGAGGAAAGATTTTGGGTAAAAATATGGCACTTCCATCCTGGAAATAGAATTTCATCTTGGAAGCATTAAAGCAAAAAGCTTTATCACAATATTTTTTGGCATTGACTGATTATACATGTAAAGTGGTGAATTTATTGTTTTATTTCTGAAAGAAAATAAACATCCTTTATACACCTTGGTTAAGGATAATTTCTTTAAATTTTGTTTTCTATTTTTAGAAGGCATTTCTGATGAAAACAAAATTCACAAGGGGGTCTCCATAAGCCCTAGCCGCTCCCCGCCCCCCCCCCAAAAAAAAAGCCTAGCCGATGGGCAGCAACTTTAAATAACGTCTGACACGCTGACAGGTTTGTGTGTCATGTTCTTAATACTATATTCCTTAAAAGCATTGATTACAGAGAAAGCGGAGCCAGGAAAGCAAGGGCAGCACATTGGAATTTCCAGGATAAACTCCATAGTTTGGTAAAGAAAGACCACCTACCAATTTATTTTCGTAATACAAAGTACAGGAATTAAAGCTTGACAAAATGGTTTTGGCTAGTGGGCAATACACAAATATTAGAGAGGAAAAGCGTAGGTGAATTTTTAAAAAACAATCAGGAAGCTGTCCTAAATATTAAACTGCCCCGAAGAAGTGATTTAATTTATTATATACTAGGAAGGCACTTAGGTGGCAAAGATAATCATATTACTAGCGCAAACTGTGGTGTAGACTGATGGAGCGTCCTAACATCAGAGCTAAACATTAGTGAAACTCCAGGGGAAAGACTGCAGTGCTCAAGATTTCCAAAATTTCAGGACAAAGATAGTGAAGCTCACTTTTTAATCCCTATTTTTAGACCAAAATAAACTTAAATTTAAATTTGAAAGCAGACAAGTATTCAGACCCTTAATACTGTGATTTTATTCTGAATAATTGCCTTTTATTTTCAGGGCCTATTGTGTCTTTACTGCACCTCATGTCACAATTTAATCTCTCTTTAAACTTAATTTAATGCCCAATTTAATCTCAATATGACAGCTAATAATTAAGAGAACTCATGTTGTGTAGCTTAATGTCTGGTTGTGTTGGTCACGCACACGTGTCGTGGACGATACCGTTTCATACCGTGCAATTTAATGAACAGCAGCACTGGATATGTTTATTTCTGAAAAACAGAAAACCAAAACCAAACCATCATCCTTTTGAGAGTCAAAACATAGCGTTTCATGGTATTGTTGTGAACAGCAAAAGATTTGTATGCTTCAGAGGCCTACAAGTGTACTTCGTGTTTGTACGTTGCATGTACACATCTGGAGATGGCGTGTCTCTTACATGTACACATCTGAATGTTACATGCTTATTACTTGCACAAATATGAACTAGCCATTCTATAATTATGTAATCACAAGTGCTTTGATCATGTATATCAGTAGTTTTCACACCACCTTCCTCGCCTTTTTTTAATCTCAGTGAAATCTCTCAAAGGAATTCTTCCTTAAAAGCCCAATTTGCAAAACAGACCAAGGTTCTTCTGCTGTGGTCAAAACATTTATGGGGACAGGGGATGGCTGTGGAGGACTTAGAGGCAGCCTTCTAGGTTGGTTTTCTGTGGCCTTCCAGACCCCCTAGAATCTCTAGGAGCACAGTAGGAAAACTATTGCCACATCTACTGTTCTCTATTTGTAGAAGGCTTCCATATACATCATCTCATTCTCACAGTATTGTTCAGTGTCATTCTTTTTACAGGTGAGAAAATGGGGGCTCAGAGCTCAAGCTCAAGCAGGCACACAGCTACTGGGTGATTGGTTCTAAGACTTGAACTCCAACCTGATTCCCATGCTTTTCTCTTGACTTCATACCTTCTAAGACAATAGAAACCACGCTCTGAGAGTCTCCAAATGATCCCAACAAGATGAGACAGAGTTTGTGTAAGTCATGAGTGTCTCTAAACTTGGTGCTACTTGGCCAATATGACTCATGGCAGTCAAAAGAGTCACTGTCCTGCGGTTTACCCAGCTTGCTACAAACTGATGCGAGATGTGTGTGGTCCCGGGCTGGCCAGCTGTCGGCCTGGCCTCTTCTACCATATTGGACTGCAGAGTGTGAGGGTGATATTATCTGAACCTATTTTTTTTTTTTTTTTTTACGAACAGGTCACAAATTTCAATACCTCCATTATTGGTGGAAACAATTGCTTGTCAACATCCTAGTTTAGAGCCACTGTATGTATAAAGAAGTAGAATTGATGATTAGCACCGTGAGAAAAAACATTAGAATGTAATTCCAGAATCAAAAGTTACCTTGGTGAGAGAAGAGACCCAGTAGAGGCCAGTGCAAAAAGGACAATTAAGAAAGAAAAAGAAATGGCCCAAGTGGTGCTGATGTAAAATACCAGAAAAAATCAGTTGTTTTTTATAAAGGGTGTTTATTTGGGGTAGAAACTTACAGTTACCAGGCCATAAAGCGTAAGTTACTTCCCTCACTAATGTCTATTGCCATGTGTTGGAGCAAGATGGCTGCCGACGTCTGCCAGGGTTCAGACTTTCTGGGTTCCTCTCTTCCCTGGGCTCATTTCTCAGGCTCAGCTCCTCAGTTTTCTTCACAAGATCAGCTGTAGACTATGATGCTCTCTAGGCTTTGCCTTTCTCCACAAGGCCAGCTATATACTATCAGGCAAAGGGCTCTGTCTCTCTCCCCAGGGCTTCTGCCGTGTCTAAGAGCCATCTCTGTTCCTCTGTGCTCTTCTCCTGTGTGTTCACTTCCCAGGCTCCAGCTCAAAACTCAGCATCAGAGCTCCAACTCTGCCCTTTGCCATGTCTTTTATCTGTGAGTCCCCGCCCACCAAGGGGCAGGAACTCAACACCCTACTGAGGCGGCCCAATCAAAGCCCTAATCGTAATTTAATCACGCCCAGACGAACAGACCAATTTAAACATAATCCAATATCTATTTTTGGAATTCATAAATAATGCCAAACTGCTACAGAAAGTCTTAAGTAGAACTGGAACTAGTAGAACAATCCGAATCATCAACTCCCCATCGGTCAGCAGCATAGGACTTAAGTTTGCACATGGCAGATATGTTGAGTACTGGTCAGATATTCACTGCATGAGTTTTCTCAGCTCTACTTTCCTTCTCTTCAGAGGCTCTAGAGCAGGGATTCTTAACTTTTTTTGTTCCACGGACCCCTTTGCCAGTCAGGTGAAAACCACGGACCCCTTATAAGTCCACACTATACTGTGTATTATTTAGTAAATATATCACACCCACACCAACAAATCCCCACAAGAATAATGTTTTCTTTATTATTTAAATTCAAGCTCATTGACCCCTTGTTAAGAACCACTGCTCTAGAAGGATCCTGGAGTGGAATAAGAAGGAGCAGCAACTTGAGATCTTTGAGAAGAATTTATAGAGGGACTGTCAGGAGTCTGGGGAAGAGAAAGCTGAGCTCTTCACTGAACAGTTTTGAGGAGAGAAACGCATTATGGTGAAGAATTTAGAATTATCTCTTGAAGGGTAGGACAAGGCATTTTTATGAACTGCACAAGAGAATTTTCTGACGATGAAGGTGGCAAATTAAGATGAGATGGCAACTAAAGCTGAGGAGGTTCATTAAATACAGAAAACATTCTCATATATCTGAAACAATTGAAGTTCATCCTTGAAGGCAAAGGTATGGACCAATGGGCCCCTCTAGACCTCTTATATAAGGCTTTATCATCCCTGTGTCTTAGAGAATGCAGGAGGATGTTCAGCAGAGGAATTGCCAACGTGCAGGAGTAGCAGGGTTCCCTGAAATGTTAGTAAAGGCCATGGGGAAATTGGTTTTGTGTTTCACATCATTTTGGCAAATACTAGGTTTTAAAAAGGTTTACAGGTGTCATCAGGACAAGACTTCTCAGAGCTCTTGATATGCGAATGGACATTGTGAATCTCCGAGGACAAGAGAACCAAAAGCATTTTCCAAGCTTAGCTAAATAAAGAATGCTTTTTCTCCACCTCTTCATCCTTCACAGGACACTAGAGTTCTGGGGAAGCTATTTTGGGAAATGCTGATGTACAGGAAGTTTCCTAAACAAGGATGCATAGTCAGAAAATTGGCAGATACCTCTTAATTAATAGGAAAACTTGATATGTCTGGGACAAAACTTAGGAATTTCACCATAGTCCTTTTGATCACTCAGCCTTGCAAACCACTTTTGCTTTCTTCCTCTAATTTATTCTCAAGGTTGTATTAGTTACCAAGGTCTGTAAACTGTGACTCCCCCAATGCCTCTCCCATCTCCCCTTTTCTCTCCATTCCAGATTACCGCGTGCATGGACCACTGCACTGGCTTTCTAAGGGGTATTCTTACCTCCAGCCTTCCCCTACCCTCCCTCCACAAACCCAGTGTTGCCATGTTAATTTGGAGTTTTAATCATCCAATGCCAATGATCAAAATCTTCTATGACTCTTCATTTAAAATAAAAATCAAAGCCACTGTAGATTCCTTAGAATCCTCATCTCAAGGACTTTCTCAAACTGGTTAACTATAACCTATTTATCCAATCTTTCATCTCCAGCTCAGGCTCTAACTCAACATTTCCCAAAGGATGTGCAGGAGAACACTAGATGTGTGAGGTGTCAGTCAATGGTGAGTGAAAAACAGTGCCCTGGCCAAATATATTAGGAAATGCTGGGTTGAATGATGATGGACAACACTTTTGACAGCCTTGATAAGCTGCTGCATTTTCTGACTTTCCAATAGGAAAGGAGAGTGTGCGGTCTTTCTCACACTTGTTTTGCCGTGGAGCACTTCCCCTCTCCAGCATCCCATGAAACACACCTGGTACCTTGGGACACGCCATTGTAGCCCCACTGTTTTTGCTGTTTTTGTTTACCCAGCATGACCTATAAATACCTCCCCCCCCCCTTTTTTTGGCTTAATTGTCTTTCCTCATTGGGGTGGTTTGAAGCTGTAGGTACCTCCAGATAATCATGTTCTTAAAGCTGATCCTTTCCTGTGGGTGTGGACTCATTGTAAGTAGCATCTTTTGATGAGGTTGCTTCAGTTAAGGCGTGGCCCACGGTGGGTCTTAATCCTTTTATGGGGTCCTTTATAAATGGGATGAATGTGAAGGGAGAGAGAAATCCACAGAAGCAAGAAACTGAAAGCAAGGGAACCTGGAAGAGAAGGGAGAGACCAGACGATGCCGCCATGTGCCTTGCCATGTGGCAGAGGAGCCCAGGATTGCCGGCAGCCGGTCTTCAGGGAGAACATGGTCCCAATGAGGCTTTGATTTGGGAGTTTTCATGGCCCTAAAACTGTAAGCTTGTAAGCTAATAAATTCCCATTGGTCAGGCCAGTACATTTTATGGTACCTTCGTTGAGCAGCTTAGCAATCTACAGAACTCACCTAGGATGCCCTGCACTGAGCACCCATTAGACATAAACAGAGCACAAAACTGGAGGCAGGGTAGGAAGAGAAACTGAGGGATTCTGTCCCCCAGGAGCTTCCAGGTCAGCATGCAGACTCTGACCCAAAGCCATCCCGACAATTCCCTCCTGTGACCCTCCTGAACCTCCAGTTATGGTGTATGCACTTTTCTTATAACTCTTGCCATATTTTGCTTTGTGCAAGTATTCTTTTGAATTAAATACTGTGTGCAATACTCTGCCAGACACTGTACTAGGTGCTATAAAGGGAACAGAAAGGAGTTGTCTTAAGAGTAATTATCATGGAGGGTAAAAAGCAATATGTCATAAAGGTAGTCACTTATTGTTAACAGAAGACTTCTATCCCCCTGACTTCTGAGGATATGGGCAAGCTTCCCATTAGTTTTAGACATGCAAGAATCCTCTTACACCCTCCAATCTCCCACCCTCCAGTCTCATACAGGAAGTGAAAGGCTCTTTTTAAATTCAGCTTTAATTTCCTATTTCTTTGTACATAGAAATATGACCATATCTAAGGTGTCCTGAATCTATTTTTAAATTAAGTGATTTGAAGGAGAGGCAGGAAATTGAATATTACATTAATGTTGTCCAATTTTATATTCTTTTTCATTTCTTTACAATCTTTTGGGTTTTTGCTTTATTTCTTAATTGTTTTCTTCTTTTATATTTATTTTTTCCACATAAAGCCAAATCATACAAAATGAAACGAAAGTGGAAATGTTAAAAAGAAAACAATTATTTAGAATTACCTTTTAGAATTTTGCTTTATGAAAATGTTTTTAAAGCTATTACTCATGTTGAAGTTTTAGCATTCATTAATATATGCACTTTGTGCAAAATCAGCAAACTCCCCATTCCCAGTTTGGCTCTTTTACACTCAAATTAATGAATGTACTTAAATGAATTTGATTAATATGCAGCAGTTTAAGATCCATTTTGTATTATTAGCACAGAAATGCTCCGCATTGAATGCTGCTGAATCAGAATGCTGGGTTTGCCCGGGCAGGCTGTCATACACACACGCACACGCTTCACAAATAATGTAAAGCTAAGATTTTCATAATTATCATAATTCACTCATTAAGATATTAACAAACTGTGGCAACTACAAAAGATTCTCTGTACATGGAATTCTCCATCTTTTGCCTGCACCCAAGAAATGCATGCAGTGTTGGTGCCAGAAAATATTAAATGGAAACCCTAGTTCTGCATTTTATTAGCAAATTTTGCAAACTACAAACAGCTTGAGTGTTGTATAAATTTATAGTTATACTTGCACATTTGCAACAGTGGTTTTCAACATGCAAGTTCCATCTAAGAGCTTTTACTTGGAACTGCAATTCCAAAATCTCAAAACTAAAGGAAAATAAAATCAAAGTGCCTTTACAATTGAGTGATTTATACATTATTTATTTTAAAACAAGATTAAAAATACTGCGCTCCTCGAAACATTCTCTCTCGGTAGAAGCTACTCAGATGGAAAATTTCATCCATTTCAAACTGATTTTTTGCCTGAATGACTCTCACATCTTTTCCTAAAACCTAGTCATGTCAATGATTTATTTTACTTTAACAATACTGTGCAAGTAGCCAGGAAGATTCAAGTGTTGAAGTGGTAGATGACAGCTGGCCAATTAGGTGCTCGACTATATTTTGATATTTTTTTATGTTTACACATACATATTCTTTTCTTACCTTCTGCTTCCCTGCTCAGCAGCCCCTTCTTCTAGATGAGGATTTCTGCCTATTTCCTTCCTAGGAGGACTTAACCGAGTTTGAGCTATAGGAGACATTTTAGACCATAATATCAAATGGGAATAAAGTGGGGAAACACATTTTCCCACAATTTAAGAGGTGATAGAAGGAGACGAGGTATGCTGTTCAGGGGAGGACACATTTACGCCACCACCCTGCCGTCGAGGGCTGGCGATGCCATTAAAGACGGCCGACCTACAGCTGAGCTAGCTGTTGCAACACAGAAGGTCATTGCCAGTTAACTGCTGCTCTCTCTTCAGACTTTTTTTTACTTTTATTTGTTTATTTATTTATTTATCCTTCTAGTATTGCTGTCATTGATTTGCCATTCATTGTGGCAATATTCACTGTTCTTTAAAAATTGTTTTTAAAGAAAACAAACAGCATGTAATAATGTTGCTGAGAAAAGATTACTAGGCAGAAAAGAAAAGTAAGTGGGAGTCTATTATTCTCTGGCTGGGTTCATGTCCTGGTCTTTAAGAGGAAAAAAAATGAAAAGATGAAGCCCTGCTCAAATGACCAATGGCAGGATGCTAGATAAGCTTAAGTCCCAAGCGACTCCCTTCACAACACCTCATCTGGAATAGAGGGGCCACCGAGAAAGCAGTTCCCTTCTTGCTGACACATGCCATGTAGGGATCAGAAATAAATACTTGGCCCATACCATTAAGCAAATCTATTGTGACCCCATCTGTTACCTAAGGAATATTTATGGTTTGACCAATTCCAAGATACTTGTTTAATTACGATGAAAAATGAAATTCTGGTGCTCCCTAGAAAGTCGTTTTGTCACCTTCTAACTGTCCAATGGCAGGCTTTTACCTTTGTAAAGTCACTTTTTACCATTTAGGTTAAGGTTTAATTAATGCACAACTTGCTGACCTGTGCACAGTGGCTAATTTGTAAAGACAGTGTTGCTACAAATAGCGCATCATGGAACACAGGCTCGGAGCACAACAGAAAATTTCAGCAAATGATCTTATCACTCGCACGGCATAAACGGACCAAAAAGGGCAAATCATCTCTTTGTTACTTGCACAGCACAAAGCTTCCAAAAGAGCAGGGGAAGAGGTCCCATCACAGCTGGACTCCCAGTGCCAAAGGATTGGGGTCAGTGGATGGCAATTCCACACACCCCGGTTTGTGTCGGAGAAGAGAGACCAAATCTGTACCGTTTGAGTGTGGTTTTTATCCGACGCCGGGTGGGGTGGGGGCACACGGACCTGCCACTGAGAGTTCCTGTTCTGGTAAGCATCTGAGGTTGCCTGTTCCCAGTTTCGGGTTTAAGGTCTAGCTAGGGCTTTTTATTAGACTATGGAAACGGACTAAAACCTTGTCGCTTGATAGAAGAGAAGGTGAGAGTAGCGGAAGGCCGAGGATGGCCGCTCCGTGTTTGCTGGTGGCTCTCCCAGAAAAGGAGGCAGGAGTAGTGAGGTCTGGTTGATGGCCTTTTAACCGGTGTCTGTGACCAGCACAGAGGAGAGAGATAACATGGTACCACTAAATCCTGGGTAGAAAGCTCAATCAATAGAATTCTGCCCCCAATTTTGGGAAGTATATGTCAGGGTTCTGGTGTAAATAATAGAAACCATTTTCACTATTTTAAGCAGAAAAGGGTGTTACACCAGGGATTGGGAACGTACGCATTCACCGGAAGGTCTGGAAGAGCAGGTTCTCGTCCGGCCTCCAGGAATGGCTCCCAGGATGACTCTGCAGAACTGAGGTTCCAAGGAGACCGACTAATCAGGAAGCTGCAGTGATAACTGCTGCCTCCGGGATCTCTCCAGATCTCTGGTTTTAGCTGCTTTCCTGGGATCATAAGGCCACTACTGCAATTGTTGGCTCCAGGAAGTCACCACCACAGTTGCAATCTGCTGATGAGAAATTGCGGCCGGAACTTGGGCTTCCAGGCCCTGCGCCGTTCTTCCTAAATCTGCAAGAGGGAAAAGGAACAGCTCCTACATCACCGCTTCTCCCGCATTTAACTCAGTTCCTAAATCAGATCTCATGGGGATGCATGTGATTAGCTGAACCTCAATCACACCATGGTCCTTAGCTGCAAGGGAGTCTGGGAAATGTAGTGTTTTGTTTGTTTGTTTGATTGATTGTTTTTTAAGTTTTCTAGACTTTTCAATCCAGGAAAGCATGCTAGTGGGATATTAGAACAGAGGTGAGCTAATCAGTCTACCAAATCTACCCCAGTACCCATAAACTGATTTTCTCTTTGATTAGCTATGCATGAAATGCTTTGTAGGGTTTTGTTTTTTTTGTGGTTTGTTTTTTTGTTTGTTTGTTTGTTTTTTGGTAAATTAGCTTTTTTCTGTTTGATCTTTTTGAAGATCTTACCCAGAGTTATCTTAAAGTCATTTTGAGATTGCTCTATTATTCCCCCTGCCCTTTTTCTACATGAGAAAATCCATCTCCTTACATGGTAGGCAGAAAAACAGGCTCCCTGACCCCCAATAAAAGATATATATTCTAATCCCTGGAACCTGTGAATATGCTATGCTACACAGCAAAGGGGTATTAAGATAGCAGATAAAGTAAAGGTTGTTAGCCAGCTGACCTCAGAATAGGGAGATGGCCCTGGATTATCCTGCTGGGCTCACTGCAGGACATGGGTCCTTACATGGAGAAGCAGTAGACAGGGGGGAGGGAGAGTGACGGTATGTGAGATGAACTTGACCCGCTGTTGCTGGCTTTGAAGAGGAAGAGGGCCACGAGCCAAGGAAAACAGGAGGCCTCCAGATGCTGGAAAAGGCCAGGAAACGGATTCTCCCCTAGAGCCTCCAGAAATGCAGCCTTGCCAAAGCCTCGATTCTAGGCCTATGAGACCCATTTCAGCCTTCTGAAGAGCGCAGCTGTCAGATCACACATTAGTGTCGTTTCAAACTACCAGGTCTGTGGCGTTTCCCTCCAGCAGCAAAGGGAAGGGGCACATCTGATACCTGAGATTGCTGCCTGCTCTTCTGAGTGTTGCTTTCTCTCACTTTAACTTTTGGCTCCTCTTGAGTGGTGCTTCCCCCTCTCTCTGGGTTTCGCTGTCTGTGGACGTTTCCTCCTAGCTCCCAGGTGGTTCTCAGTCTGGGCCCCCAGCGATATTGGGGCTGTGCACAACCAGCCACACGGCCAGTGGACAGCTTGGCCCCCAGTTCTGCAATCCCTTCTTTCCATTGCTACCACAGCCAGGTAGCTGCAATTTGACCCTTTTCTGGCTCCTTTCACAGGTCAGAAAACCTGGCCCAGCCCTCAGGTATTTGCAGAAAGCCTGCCTCTGGCCCCCAGCTAGACGCGGGAAGCTCCTGTACAGGTCACCCACAGGACTCAAACCCTCATCGCCCCTGACTGCGTGAGTGCCCGCGGCCCTGCCCACCCCTGGCTTACCATCCATTCTCTTTTGTAGTTCTGCTCTGTTTCTGGTCCAAAAGGATGTTTAGCTCACTGTTGAGCACAGCCATATTTTAAAGTTTATCATCATTTACTATGTAAAATAGCTAGGAACTACCAATTCTCTTCTATCAGAGCAGTGCTGGGGCAGCAGGGCAGACACAAAGCACCTTGACCGCAAGCCCGCCGTGTGTAGGTGGTACCATGAACACTGAGCATTTCACAGAACGCTGTGTCCCAGTTTTTCACCATGTTTTAGTTAAAGAGAAAATACAGTGAGTAGCGAGCTATTTCCATTGCTATCAGGGATTTGCTTTCTGCAGTCCCAGGGATGTCACTTTCTCCAACAAATAATACCCTCTTGGCAAAGGCTTGGCTGCCTGAAAATTATAAGAGAAAGTTTCATTGTATCGAACCTCAAGGTGGTTGTTCCAGAAATTCACCTTAAAACTTGCTATTTCAGGAAGCTGGCTCAGCTCCTACTTTTTGGCTTTTCCCCTGTAGTCCATCCATTCCATAAATTGGCTGGGCGTTACTCAAAGATGGTTGCGAGGGTCGGCAGAGGGGAGGAGCAGAGCAGCAGGTGTTGCATTTAAAAAGGTGGCACACGTGCCTGGTTGAGTCATGTACTTTAAGAGTGCGGAAAAGAGCTGTTCGCAGCTAACACCAGAAGTGCTCATTAAACAGACTTTCTGTTGGGAATGATTCCTCCAAAATGTCTCAGGCTATCAAGTAGCTAAAATTCTATCAGGATTATGATAACCACTGAGTTACAAGTTATAAGAAATGACACTTGAAATAAAGGCTTTGCAGGCAAATTAAAATAGTAATAATTTCAGTTAATGTAATGGTATCTTTTTTTTTTTAATCCTTTAATATCATTCAGCCAAAATTACATATTTGGGAAAAAATGAGCTACTAAAGAAGATTTCCTAATTGTATGTAATATGCCTGCAGGCACATCGCGGGTGTAGTTCGATGCCTGGACACAGAGGAAGATGGCTCTGGTAATGATATTGCACAATATAAGTATATTTTAGTCACAAACAGTCATCATGTAAAATTGCTTCCCAGCAAAAGGAAGCCAGGAGTGTGTGGAGTTTATATGGTAAGCTCTGTCATGCCGGCTGCACTCTGGAGAGCCTACTTTCACATGTGCAGTCTTCTCTGTAAGCCCCCACACCTTTCAGATCAGATTTTTGACATCTAACATCTCTTGTTTTGCAAGTAATAGCACTTATTTTCCTGAAATTCAATTGAGTCCCTAGCTTCCTTTGTTTAATTGCCAGTGCAGTATTCTCTCAACCAATTCTCAACCAATTCAATTGTCTCACTCCCTGTCACATCCATATGCTAACAAAGCCCAAAGGTGAAAAGGAGAATCACTTAAGCCAAGGATAAATCCTTTTAACTATTTGCAAGTGGGAATAACTGTTTTAAGAAGATTTTTTTAAAATTTTACTTTGTTGAGCTATAATATGTTTACCAATCTACCAACTAAAGCATCAAGATTTACTATAGTTCAATGATCACAGATCTTGCATAGAATTTCAAAAAGAAGCACATGTGATTTTGACAAATGACTAAAACTAAAAAATGTAGGACATTGTATTTTTTTCTTTTTTGAGGTACCAGGGCTGGGAATTGAACCCAGGACCTTGTATGTGGGGAGCTGGTGCTTAACCACTGAGCCACATCGGTAGGACACTGTATTTTGATCTGTGGTTCAACTCAGGTAAATAAATTTGAAGTTGGATCTTTTTTTTCTGCTCAGGCATTAAAAAATAAACCTTTGGTTCCTCAGGGATCAGATAGCACCCCTTCTAGCATCTTGATTTTAGTCTTCCTGGGACAAAGTTTCAATACCCTTCTGGTCCTGGCTCTTGTGAGCTCCTATTTCTGACAAGTTGACTTCGGCGTCTGCCCTCCCACGTTCCACCTCTTGCTGGGCTCAGCTCAGTGCTGGGGTGGATGAGACGACGGGTTCCTCTCTTCTTCCTGGTTGGCACTGGAGCACCAGGAGTTGCAGCTTCCAGATAGGCTTCTTGGCTGGTGAGTGGCTCCGGGAGCCCAGGCTCCCTGCTAAGCCTGCAGTCTATTTATGCCTGCCTGTCTCCCAAGCCCTCCCAGCCACATCAATGGCCTCTTTTCAGCTGGGTCTCAGCCCCACAGAAGCACAGCTGCGGGCTTTAGCTTGCCATTTGGCAGAGTTGTCACTGGCTTGGACTTAGTACATCCAAGGGATAGCCTGGAGATGGGAGAGGAAAAAGGAATAACATAAGTTACTTCATAAGTCTCTCCAATTATTTCCAGACATAGAGGGGGACTCAATATTCGGGACCAACTCAGGGCTGGAGTCTTTCCAGAAAACGAAGGGAGATGAGGGCACATTCTTGACTTCAGGACAGGCTTTGTCAGAGGCTGGGTGGGGTGTCCCTGGAACAGAGAAGGCCCTCTGCTTTTGTTTGCTTCCTAGAAAAGCCCACCACAGCGTGAGGAGGACAATGGAGCTGACGCTGGAAGGCTGATGAACATCAGGTACTGAATGAAGTTCAAGCTGTGGTTTTCAGACAATGTAATTCTTAGCCCCAGGCAAAGAATTAAGCGAGGCTGGGATGCGCACTGCCTATGGCCTGTGACCTCACATGGCTTCCATGCTGTCAGAGAGCCACCTGCCTTCCCATCCTACCAGTGTGAAGCAAAGATGCAGGGTGGGACAGCATCCTCCTTCACAAGAGCACCAGTCTACATCTATGGCTTTCTCGACACCTATTTAGTGGGTCCACCTTCCTGTTTATTTGTCAAGCTCAGTATCTGCAGCCTTCTGCCCACAGTGGAAGAAGGGAGAGAATGTGGTGTCGGAGGAGTTCCCTTGGACTAGGACTCTGCAGGTCTAGGAGTATGATTTGGCACCTGTGGCAGTTTGATACTATCTATGAATCCCCCCTAAAAAAGAAAGACTGTTTGTAAACTGGTCTGTTCCTCTAGATGTGACACCCTTTGGTGGTATTAAGTTCAAAGGTTTTGAGTTTACTTAATAAAATCAATTTAGGGCTTTTGATGCAGGTTGTGTCCCCGCCCCCTTGATGGACCCATGTAAATGGACACTCACTCAAGAAGACTCACGGAAGAGGAGAGAACTTGGTCATTGTGGTCCTGCCATGTGGTAGAAAGGAGAAGGCTCAAATAGCTAAAGCCCCGGGAAGAGAGATGAGCCATTTGCCTGATAGTTTGCAGCCAAAGAGAACAGAGCAGCTGAGCAGCTGAGAAGGCCCGAGGGACCAGGCCGAGACCAGCTGCCATCTTGCTTCAACACATGGCAACTGACTTTGAGAAGAAAGCAGCCTTGAGTTGGACTCTTTAGGGCCTTATAACTGTAAGCTTTTACCCAAATAAATATTCTTTATAAAAGCCAACAGATTTCTGGTACTTTGCATCAGCACCCCTTTGGTAGACTAATGCAGCACCCATGAACCAGTGCTCCTGGGTCCTCAGTTTACTCCTCTGCAAAGAGTAAACAATAAAATAAAAGTCTGTTGACTTCACAGTTTAGTTGGGCAGGACAGATCAGAAACGGGATGTGCAAGCTCGTAGAAAAGGAGGCTACAGACGTGTCCAAGGAAAGGGCTAGTCAAAAGCAAACCAAGCACCAGCACTGTGTAGGCTCTGGGATCCACAGGGGAGAGCTCTGCCCCTGCCCTGGTGTGGACCAAGGCCCTTAGCCATTCACAGGGAAAGTCAGAGCCCCATGAGATAAAACTGCAACGCCTTCTTGCTCCTCCTCCTCTTCCTCTCCCTCCTCCTTCTCTCTTCTTCCTCTTCTTATTTACTTTTAATGACTTTAATTCCATCCCCATGCTACTGAGGGCTCTGCTTATTTCTGGGCAATGAGCTACACATTTCTCCCTCCAATTTTGCCTAATTTTCCCCTTACATCTTCCTCTTCCTGCAAGACTGAAGTCATGCTTGGGGCAACGGATACTGAGACAGATGTCAGGGTTGATGGGAAAAGGGAGATCCCCTGCCCCGCACTTCCCCCTCTTTTTAAAATTTGCGTGTGAAGTCCTCGGACTGTGATAGTCTGTGACTGATTCACATTCACGGTGGGACAGGAATGCAAGCCTGCAGACCTAATCCACATATCAAGAAGATAATGACTTGAGAACTTGGAGGAGGACTTCATCATAAATAAAAGGCAGTTTCTACATCTTAGAAGATAAGTTGGAATTGTTCTCTCAGGTCGCTCTAACTCTAACAGTCCCTAATTCTATATATAACTTATTGTTATTTATTTGGATGCCCTTCACTAAATGTTGAGCAAAAGAGGCAATTTTTTATTCTTTTTCACAATAAGTCAACAACAAAAAATTTCCTAGCATTCTAACCTATTTGGTCTCCTACAATGCCCTTTAATTTGAAAGAAAGTGAAGAATTATTATAAGAATGCACCAAAAAATGTTAATGTAAAATGAGCAGAGCTGGTTTGTTTCTGCTAGGGGTGCAATTTTTTCTCACAGCTATGTTCTTGAAGCATGAATCTGTGATAGTTTAGGAGTGGAGTACATAATTTCACACTGCCCAGGGCCAACATTAGCTGAAGCAGATGTTTGTGAAAGATGTGTGTCTTTGTTGGAGGGTTGAGCTGCCCTAATTTGGTCCATTTCACTATGCCTCGCTTTGGATGGTCAACATATCACACTTCCTTGAAATGATGGAGACCAAGAATGCCTCCCTTAAAGATATGCCAGGAAGGCACATCTGCTAGTTGGCCATTCACTCAAATGACAATAAAGCTGCCCAAGATGCAAAGGGCTGTCTTCTCTGGAGGCTATTTTCCATATCGAAGTGCTGACATGTTGTTGAATCCCTGATTCTCACACCTGGAAGGCCCTCAGGAGGTCACCTGGTTTTCCTTAAGAGCTGAATCCTCTACAACCCCAGCCAAGTGGTTCAACACTTTCCATGATGGGAAACTTCTAGAGCAGCACATTTGGTCTTTGAGAACTCACAAGGAAGCAATTGTTAAGAACACTAACTCTGGAATCTTGGGGCTTTGGGATTCCATCTCTGCCCTTCCTAGCTGTATGAGTTTGAGCCAGTTAATTTAATTTTTCTATATCTATTTTCTCGTCTATAACATTTCCCTCTTAGGGTTGTTTTAACCTCTTTTTTTTTTTTTTTTTTAATAAAATTCATTCCCTCCAAAAGCATAACAGATTTCCCATCTCTGCTCAAAGCCCCACATCCTGGATTCCTTCTGAGCCTCTTTCCTTTCTTTCATAAAGGAAAAAAACAAAACAAAACACTCTCCCTTACATATGTATCAAGGGTTTCTACTCAAGAACTTGTGGTTAACTGAATTTTTGAAAATTATGCTCAAAGGCATTACTTTTGTAATAATCATTTCCTATTTTACTCTTTCCATAAATTTGTTTTTCAATCAGTTATCTCTATATTTGTTGTTTAAAGAAAACTGAATCAGCAGCCTTATGTAAAAAACTGTTTCCAGCATTGAAAATGTAGTTATTTACAAAAAATTAATAGTAAAGATTTCACAGTAAGAACCCTGTAAGCAACAAAATATCTCAGATGGGACAGTCACATGAAGAAGAGAGCAGGTGGGCAGGTGATTTTTCTTAAACAGAATTGCACCCGCCAATGCCATCTGTGGCCAGAATGCGTGGACAGTGGTGAGCCAAGGCAGAGGAGCCCGAGTTGTCCACAGTCAGAGCTATGAACAGGAAAATTCTCTGTCCACGTCCTCTCTGGTCTAAAACGCACTGGAGAAGACCTGAGAGCTCTCTGTAAGAAGAAGACAACTTCAATTCACCAAAAACGTGCTTGATCCTCTGGCTGCTGAAGGAGCAGGGGGGATTTTGATGTGGGGCTGTCAGGTATCTGTGGCCATGGGCAGTTAGACAATAGTCTTCAGAGGCTGGGACTTGTGAGCCTGACCCCACCAAGGCTCAGCAGCCCCTCTACACCAGCGAGCAAGGGTCGGGGAGGACGTGGGGAGGGCGAGTTGGGGCTTCTTTTTGATACTGACTTTTTTCTAAATTGTCCAACT
This sequence comes from Chaetophractus vellerosus, assembly GCA_004027955.1. Classification (NCBI taxonomy): domain Eukaryota; kingdom Metazoa; phylum Chordata; class Mammalia; order Cingulata; family Chlamyphoridae; genus Chaetophractus; species Chaetophractus vellerosus. The sequence continues at coordinate 2,412 of PVKH010007907.1, read as the reverse complement.
GGTATAAGTGAATCTGACCCTCTTTGTGCAATACCAAGTAAGTAAATCTGCCCAAACCCACCTAAGTGTCTTTCTCTTGCTTTTTATTTCTTACAAGTTCAATGCAGAGTTTGAGATCTGTAGCATGTTCTGACAATATTTTGTTTCCTTTTTCCGCCAAAAGCCGTTTCTTTTTTCAGTTTGTGTGTGTGTACGTGTATGTATTTTAAAACTAAGAGATATCTGTCAGAAAATGCTTCGTTTAAAATATTTGTGCTTGTCTTTTCATGGATTGGAAAAAGTTTTCTTTTCCTTTTGTGTTTGCCTTCCTTCATCTGGCAAAGACCAAGCCGGCCCCTCCGCCCCAGTGATTTAGAACAGGGAGGAAATTAATATCAGGGCCTTTGTTTAACACAGCGACTACATCTGCCATTAGACAATCTTTACTTCCTCTGAGTAGCAGAGAAACTGTCTTTCCTCCACTGAAATGTCAAATGAACACAGTCCTCAAACAAGAACACGAATTTGACCTTTACCAGATGTCTTTATTCTTTAATTTTCTTTAAAGATACAAACTTGAAAAAGTTAGTACTTACTAATACCCAGCATGGATCCTGCATTGTCTGCTGTTTCCAAGTTGCCAGAGGCTTTCTTAGGCGAACAAAATGACTATTTCCGCCATGATGGAGCACAATTATTTCTTCACCTAGAAGAGCAGAGGAAATCATTTTTAAACTAAAAACACAAAATGGGTTGCTTCTACCACAAAATTCCCACAAAAGCAGAAATCTTACTTCCTAAACAGAACCAGACCCTCACTCCGTCCTTTGCCCAGCAGAAAAATTACATGGCTTTTAGCTTTAATGGCCTTTTGGGCTCGTTGCCAAAAGAAGTTCCAAAAAAACTTTTCTGGTCCCAATTTGCCCTGTCAGCCCAGTTCTTTTGGAAGCAGGGAGAAAAGATGCTGGAGCGCTTCCAAAGTTGGGCTCTGCGCCGCGAAGCCAGAGGCCAAGGCAGGGCCCCGCACAACCGAGGGCAGCCCAAAGGGTGGCCGCGAATCAGACTGAGAGAGAGCGGGCCTGGAGGCCCGGGTGCGGCGGCCCTGCCGGGGCCACTCGGCGAGGCGCAATTCAGTGCGTCCCTGTCGGGGGGCGTGGAAGGTCAGCTGAAGATGTGACCAAGGGCTCTCGCCGTCATCGAAACGCTGTGTTCTCATCTGCTTCTGTCTTCAATAAATGAGTTTTTTTTTCTTTTTAAAGATTTGGGCTTTTATCTTTACATTTCTTTCTTTTTTTTTTTTTTGAATAAAGGAGAGTTTTATTTGTCCTGGATGAGTATCACTATAAGCTCTTCTCTCTTTTTTTTTCTGAGATACTTAGATTACATAAATGTCGCACAAAAAAATATAGGGTTTCCCATACGCCCCACCTCCCATACCTCCCACAACCTCCCACATAAACATCCTTCATTAGTGTGGCTATCTTTACATTTCAACATTCCAGCTCCTGGGCTGTTCCTGATTTGGAAGCAGAGACTACTTTCCTAATTCTTCACAGCTCCCTCCAAGCTAAGTGTATCTAAGCCAGGGCCACGGGGAAACCTGAGAGGGCCCCATCCCGCTGGGCCAGACCGTAGAAGCCTGGCTCCTCGGGGTACAGCCCAGCCGCCTCTGCCATCAGTACGGGGTGCACGGGTTATACTCTCTAGAGCACTGTCAGTCCGTTTGAGTCTCTCCTTTTGTTCATTCATCAACAACTGCTTATGGGCTGCTGAGGCGCAGTGAGGGATTCAAGGCTGACTTCAATTCAGTGCCTGGCTTCAAAGAACATGGAGCGTCCCACAAAAGTCAGAACCTGGAACACAGGAGACACCATCGTCTTTTGTCTCAAGTGTCCCCAGAAATGCGCAGGAAGGACAGTAGTTGTTCAAAGGAGGGAAGGGCTGCTTCCAGCTGTGGTGACGGAAGATGGCGCCACAGAGGACCCCGAGCGTGCGCAGGCCTGGAGGGACCCCTGGAGTTGGCACACGCAGCGACTGGGGGGCAGGCCTTCCGCTTTGAGTTGAGGAAGGCACCATGGAAGCAGCATTTTCTCTCCATCCCTTCTAGTCAGGTCTGGTCCTGAGGGAGCTGGAAAACGCTCGGCTAATCCTGGTAGCTGTGCTCCAAGCATGCACTTCCCCAGCACACAGCCATCCAGGTTGGGGAAAAAAACGCTGAAGAAATAGACAAAAATAGGGGCCGGCTCGATAGCCCAGTGGATAGGGCGCCGGCATACCACATGGGAGGCCCCGGGTTCGATTCCCGGGGACCTCTCCTAGCGGGCAGACCGCCTTGAGAATGGCAAGCCGCCATGGGCGGGCTGGAGCCGCCGTGGGCAGGGCAAGAAGCTGCCACGGACATGGCAAGAGCCGCCACGGGCAGGGCAGGTCGCC
>PVKH010007906.1:0-19860 GCA_004027955.1 Chaetophractus vellerosus | reverse complement strand
AAGAGAAAGGAGGGGAGATATTTGGACACAGAAACAGAGAAGACACACAGGGAACAAGGCCATGTGACAACAGAGGCAGAGATTTGAGTGATGCATCAACAAGCCAAGGAATGCTAAGGATTGCTAGCCACGATCAGAAGCTAGAGAGAGGCATGGAGCACATTCTTCCCTAGAGCTTTGAGGGGGAGCATGACCCTGCTGGCACCTTGATTTTGGACTTCTGTCCTCCTGAAATGTGAGAGTATCCATTTCTGTTGTTTTAAGCCACCTAGTTTGTGGTAATTTGTTATAGCAGCCCTAGAAAACTAATACAACATGGATGAATAAATACATGCTCTGTTAATGCACAAAATTAGCAAATCTTGAAATCCAGTCTTCCTCATTGAAAAAGCAAATGCCCATAAAGAGTTGTTCTCCTAAAAACTCAAGCAATTTGTTATTCAATGAAATGCATTTATTAATTGTGAAATTATTATAAATGGGTGTAGGGGGAGTTTAGACTGTCTTGTGACTAAATGGGTTCATCCTTTCCTCAAAACAGTCTCCAAACAAATGCCGTCCATCTTTGTTCCAACTAAGGTCCTCCTAGCTCTCCTCTGAGTCAACCCACTACTGCCATCATCTGGAGAACCAGAAGTGTTCTTCCCCAACTCTTCCATAGACCGGCAATTCTCAAAGTGTGGTCTGCAGATTCCAGGGGTCCATGAGATACTTTCAGGGGATCCATGAGGTATATTTATAATAATACCAGGATATGATTTTCTCCTTTCACTCTATTGATATTTTTTCTGCTGGTGCAAAAGCAGTGGTGAATAAAACTGCTGGTGTCTTAATACAAATCCAGGCTGTGGCAGCAAAATGTACTGGAAGTCATTGTTTTCTTCACCACCATGCAACTGCCATTTTAAAATTTGTTTATCCTTAAAATGTCCTTGTTCCTAAGTAAAAATTATTAGTTTTATTAAATCTCACTCCCTCTGTACGCATCCCTTTAATATTCCATGTAACAACAGGGGAAGATCGCATGAACAACTTCTGCTGCATAAGTACAATGACTATAACTAACAAAAGCATGTATGTGATTGCCTTGCAAAGCTGAATTAGCCACTTTTCCCCATGGAACACCATTATTACTTGAAAGAGCAACTGGCAAACTATGTATATTCAGACTCAGGCTATTGGCAATTATTTTCTTGGAAACAAGCAAAGTGAGCTTGTCTGCAAGGAAACAACAAAAGTATTTGTTGCCAATGATAAAATTTGAACTTTCAAGTGAAATTTAGGATTTTGGAAAACTTGTATTTGCCTCTGTGAGCATGCCAGCTTCTCAATGCTTTAGGGCTTTATTGAAGAGATTAGTGGACATTTTTTAAAATGCGATTTTTAAAATATAGCATAATAAATTGCGTCAATATTTTGAAGATGTGCATGAATCAGTGAACCAATATTTTCCAAATGACCAGTGCATGATGTTAAAAAATCATGCACAGATAAAAATATCTATTCAAAATGCAAGATAGATCAATAAATTTTAATGGAGCATAGTATGGAAATGTTATTGATATACAACTAATTTTTAAGAAACTACATGTCAAGTTTTGGTGTAATGACAAAGAAGAAGAGGCACAATTATCTGAAAAGGATATTAATTTATTCCTCCCTCTTCCAACTACATATCTGTGTGAAGCCTGTTTCCCTTCAAATACTTCAAGCAAAACAGCTTATTACAACAGATTGAATGCAGAAACAGATATGAGAATCCAGCTGTCCTCTATTTAAGGGATTTACAAAAAATGTAAATGCCACTTTTCTTAAATTAGTTTGTTTTGTAAAATACTATTTCTTCATAAAAATGTGTTATGTTAACAAATACCGAATTTATTATTGTTATCTGTAAATGAATTAATAAATACTTTCACAATTTCTCAATTTTAATTTCTTAAACATTAAATATTAATAGATACATAAACAAAAGCTCTTTGGGGTCATCAAAAAATTTTAAGAGTGAAAAGGATCCAGAGACTGAAAAGATTGAGAACCACTCCCACAGGCCACTCTTCCAGTTTCCAACCCCTTGTTCTTCTCAGTCCTCCTCTCCTCAAAAAGAGTTTTGGTCAGTTATAGTGAACAGACTGACGCTTGATATAATAAAATCATATTGGAAACCGGCTATAGCTCAATTGATAGGGCTCCGGTTTACCACATGGGAGGCCCCGGGTTCGGTTCCCAGGGCCTCCTCAAGCAGGCAGACCGCCTTGAGAAGGCAAGCCACCACTGGCAGGGCAAGCCGCCGTGGGCAGAGCAAGCCCCCGTGGGCAGGGCAAGCCCCTGCCAGCAAGGGCAAGCCGCCGTGAGCAGGCAGGCCGCCGTGCGGTGAGCTGACTTAGCGGGGGGAGACAAGCAGACACAGAAGAACGCAAAAATGAACACAGCAAGAACAAGCAGAAAGGGGGGTTATATAATAAATATAAAATAAATCTTAAAAAAATCATATTCTTACACATACATATAACCTAGATATAAAAAGGTAAAGTGTTGAGACAGTGTCTCACCTTGTTTGACATAGGGTTAACCCTCTACTCAGCACTTCCAGGTTCACTCTTCCTTTATGGCCCTTCCTCACTTTTGTTGTTACCTTCTTTCTTGCCACTTTACTTCCCAACATCAATTCTTGCAATTTCTATTAATCCCTGTTTAGGGACTGAAGGAATAATGCAATTTTCTATATAGGCTTAGTTTTACTTCTTGAATTCAAGTCCAAACTACTTAGTCTATGGTCACTTGAGCACTGGCCTAGCAGTTCCTGGATTCTGCCAACAGAAATTTCCCATGTACCTTTTGCTCCTAGAAAACTGCCCAACCCTCCTGTTCTACGTGTTAGGTTTTGAGAAGCTTCTCCCCAGCACTTTCTCTTTTTTCCTTTAATTTTTGAATGCTACTGACCATCAACTCCAAAATTTTTTGCCACACCTTTTCTCAATTTCATCTTTTAACAGTTATTGATCTTCAAATTCCTCTCATTCTTTCTCCTAATTCCCTAATCTTTAGGGAATTACATCTTGTTTTAGTTTGCCAAAGGGCTGCCGATACAAAATACCAGAAATGGGTTGGCTTTTATAAAGGGGTAACCTTTATAAAAGGGGTAAAAGCTTACCCCTTATCACAAGGCTGTGAAAAAGTCCAATTGAGACACCGTGAAAGAGGCTTTCTTACCATGTCAGCTACCATGTAATGAAGCCAGATGGCCTCTGATCTTTGCTGAGGTTTGAGCTCAGCTGAGAGCAACCAGGCAGAGGACCTCCTGTATCAGTCTTGTGTGTTCCATTTTCTTCCTGAGGTGGAGTGTGCCGGTTTGAGATTGTTTTATGAATCCCAAAAAGAGAAAGATTATATTTGTAAATTAACCTATTGCTCTGGGTGTGGTGGGTACATTATAGTAGATTAAATTCAGTGAGGGGCCTTTGATTAGATTACTTGACAAGATCACATTTGGGTTTTGGATTGGACTACATCAGTGAGAAGTGATTCATGTTGAGTCTCTGCCCTCTTCCTGGGTCTGATAAAAATGGAAACACAGAGAGAGACACACACAGACACAGGAAAAGGAAGGTACCGTGTTTGATCCTGCCATGTAAGAGAGAGAACTAGAGAATCGTTTAAGCATGAAGCCCTAACAGGCTGGGACCATGGAGGAGACAAGCCCTGCTGTGTGCCTGATAGCTTACAGCTAAACTCAGGAAGAAAGTGAAACAGCCAAGACTGATATAGGAGGCCTGAAAAGAGACAAGCTCTATGCCTTGTTGCCCTTAGCTGAGCTCAAAGCGTTGGTTTCAAAATGTGGCAGCTGACTTTGGTGAGGAAACACCTGTGATGGTGCCTAGGTTTGGACTTTTCACGGCTGTGGAACTATACGTTTTTACCCCAGATAAATTCCTTTTATAAAAACCAACCCATTTCTGGTACTTTGCATCGGCAGCCCTTTGGCAAACTAAAACACATCTCCAGGTCCCGATCTTCCAGTTCTTTCCTCTTCTCTTGGGGAAGAGCAATAATCTCTCTTGGCAGCTTATTTAAAATTCAGTTTTCTTGCTAGGTCATAGCAATGTAAACGGGTATGAGTGGGTAGGTGTAGGCCAGGTGGCTATTTTCCTAGATCTCATAAGCTGATGAAGTTTCCTAGGTCTAGAATCAAGCCTTCATCTCTGTATGATCAGAAACCTAATTTGTCAGTACAAAGAACCCCTTTCTAAGGCACAGACTCACCATGAGCTCACAGCCTTGTATAAAACAAGAAAGTCAATTTACTAATTTATAATGGAATTAGCTGGAATACTCAGATCAGCATGGCCATTCATTCAAAGTCTATTTATTGAGCACTGCCAGGTAGACTATCATCTATAGGAAAACAAACTATAAGTTTGTTTAGCAAGTATGGAACAAGAACAAAGAAGACAAATAGAAGAAATAAATGTGTTTTATCATTAGACATGGAAATGCCTGACACATTCAGCTCACCAAAAGGGTGATTTGCATGTGAAACCATCAAAATATAATTTTGTTGAGTGTACCTCTCAGCATCTCCAAAATAGGCATAATTTTGCCAAGAAGACTAAAATGCTTGGTTTGTTGCATAACATTTCCTCAACACTGAATCATGTTTGAATGAATTCTATCAACATGCACTTTGGTGGTTTTGATTTTTCTATTCTTCGGCAACAAACCAACCTTTTCTTTTCTTCCTGAATTGGCACATCTTTTCTTTGAATATGTTGAGCCATTCACTCAAGTTAGACTTTCAAGTCTGAGAGCTCTCTGTCCTTTAAGGGGCAGAGATTATAGATTATAAAGCCCAACTCTTAGAACTATTTCACTAATTAATATAGAGTTTTTTTAAAAAGTTTTTTTTAAAAAGGTTTATTTTATTTCTTTCCTCCCCTCGTTGTTTGCATTTGCTGTCTGCTCTCTGTGTCCATTCACTGTGTGTTCTGTGTCTGCTTGTCTTCTTTTTAGGCAGCACCAGAAACCGATCCTGGAACTTTCCAGGGTGGGAGAGGGGCACTCAATCTCTTACACCACCTTAGCTCCCTGGGCTGCTGCATCTATTATTGTCTTTCTTCTGTGTCTCTTTTTGTGGCATCATCTTGCTGTGCCAGCTCTCTGTGCAGGCCAGCACTCCGTGTGGGTCAGCACTCCACATGGGCCACCTCTCTCCTCGGGCCAACTCACTGCGTGGGCCAGCTTGCCTTCATCAGGAGGCCCTGGGAATCGAACCTTGGAACTCCTATATGGTAGGCAGGAGCCCAGTCACTTGAGCCACATCTGCTTCCCAGATATATAAACTTTTTTTTTTCTTTTTTGTTACATATCCCCCCGCCTCCTTCTGCTTGCTCTTGCTGTGTGCCCATTTTTTTCTGTGTTCTTCTATGTCTGCTTCTTGTCTCCCCATTTTGCAGTGATGGGCCGAGTCGGCCCTCCACGCAGGTGATTCGCCCCGCTCGTGGGTGGCTCCATTCCGTTTCGCGGGCAGCTCAGTTCTGTGTTTTGCGGGTGGTACAGTTCCGTGTTTTGTGGGCTGCTTGGCTCCGTGTTTCGTGTGTGACTTGCCCTGCCCGTGGCGGCTCCGCCCTGCCCGTGGTGGCTTTCTGCCTTGCCACGGCGGCTTTGCCCTGCCCACGGCGGCTTGCCTTTCTCAAGGCCGTCTGCCCACTTGGAGAGGTCCCCGGGAACAAAACCCGGGGCCTCCCATGTAGTGTACCAGCGCCCTATCCACTGGGCTATACAACTGGCCCCTATATAAACTTTTTTTGTTTGTTTGTTTGTCTGTTTGTTTATTTATTTATTTATTTATTTTTTGGTTACATATCCCCCCCTTTCTGCTTGCTCTTGCTGTGTTCATTTCTCTGCGTTCCTCTGTGTCTGCTCTGTCTCCCCCCTTGCGGCGATGCACTGAGCCAGGTCACCGCGCAGGCGGCTCTTCTCCATTCGCGGGCGGGTCTGCTTCCGTTCCCAGGTGGCTTTTTGCTCTGTTCGCAGGCGGTTCACCCTGCCCGTGGTGGCTTTGCCCCGCCCACAGTGGCTTTTGCCTTCTCAGGTGGTCTGCCCGCTCGGAGAGGTCCCCGGGAACCGAACCCAGGGCCTCCCATGTGGTGTACCGGCGCCCTATCTGCTGGGCTATACAGCCGGCCCCTATATAAACTTTTAAACTCATTTTAATTAGTCTCAAGTTCTTGGGAGAAAGTCTAAGTATAGCAACCAAGTATTGATGATGGTATTGTTTAAAAATAGAACGTAATTTGTTTTTTTTAGCCCAGCAAATTTATTAAATACTTACTGCCATATTGATTCTGAGATGTGCCTTTTTACATATTTATCATCTCTGAAATCAAGGTTAGTCTCAACAATTAATGGTATTGTCCTAGTAGAAGTGGTAGCTCATTTTGCTTTCTCAGTGGTAGGAAAATAAAGTTTCTTGCAATCAGCATCATCTTAAATCTCATGAAGTACAATTTATACCTGGTACAAGGAACGTGAAGATGAATGAGTAGGACTCAGCTATCAAGGACATCAGAATTCATTAGGAGAAGGTAGTCATGTACAAATGAAAATATAACAATGCACACTATATTGACATATATTTCGTGACATAGTAGAAATAATTTATTCTTCATTAACGAGGCATATAAAGAAAATTTCTCAAAGGCGGTAACTGTTGAGTTATATCTTGGTCAGGGAATAGTGTGATATTCTTGGCCGAATATACAATTACATTAAGATGTGGAAGTGTGACAAGGCTTGGCATGGTGGTGGTTTGGTATAGGTAGAACCTACGAGTCCAGCGGGAGATGAGGGGCAGGATATGTGGCCAAAAGGGAAGGCCTTTTCTTCCATTCCTCCGGTGGGGCTTCATCTCATTATTTTGCTCGCAGTGCTAGGTAGGAACTGCATGCAGACCAGAGTGTTCAACTAGTGTGTGGTCTCCACAAAGACAAAAGCCTCCACAAAGCCTTACACTGCTTAGTCAGCATTCAGAACATGATGTTTTAATCCAAGAAAACGAGACGGCATGTCTAAAAGAATTCAATGTAGCCTGTTTCTTTCTTTTTTAATCCCTTTTTATTTTCATGGGAATTTTCTTTTAGGGAAACATATTTTAGCCTCTGCTACAGGGAGATGTTGTCTTTTCTTAGCCGGCTGGCATGAGAAGCAATAGTGGTGGGAAGCAATGAGTGTGATAAGTGTGAGTCAGATGAATCACAATTCCGTGACTAAACAGAGGCTTTGCAGGTAAAAAGACTTTTTGAAGAAATTTTCCAGGGTTGTTATATAATCCAAATCTTTGGGATACATGAAGCTCCTGTGGCCCTGGTCCCGGGCTGCTCCCAAACATCATTTACCCTTAACTTTTGGCCTAGGGACTGTGCTGGGTTGGGCTTCTCCATCTGTCCCTCGGGCATCCTGAGATAAGCAAAGAGACAACAATTCCTAAACCACATCTACTAACTCCTTTTATTTGCCATGCATTCGATATATTTTCTGTGTTTTCCCTTAAGAAATCAGAGCCTGGACAAACACAAGCTTGAAGTGCTTCCTACTCTAAACAATAAAAGGTTCTGTTGCTTTGTAGCTACCCAGAAGCACACTTTTAGCTGAATTTGCTTCCTCATCATGAGTTAGAAATTTGAGCCCTAATTTTTCTTTTACATAAAGGACTCTATTAAGAAAAACAAAGCTGAATCTAGTTTCCTCACCAATATTTGGGAAGGGAGGAGCCAGAGAGCTCTGTTTGATTTCTTTATTACAAGGATATACAACCTTCCTATTCCAGGAAAACCACCATATCATTTGCAATGAAAGTATATCCTTGTTAAAAATTAGTGAGATTGAAAAGTTTAGGATGACATTCCATTTTAATCTTCCTTTAATATAAGAAAGATCTCAGATATATCTATTAATTGCTAATGTTCAATAATAGATTAATTCCTGAATTATTTCCTATAGCCAGTTAATGTTTATTGTAAATGTTGAAATTTATCACCAGGTCATATAGTATCTTTCAAATGACCTGGGACAACTTAATCACGTACTCTGGTTCTGTAATAATTTCATGTGAGTAAACTTATGAACTTTTCTGCAACTAAGTTATAAATCAAAGCCAAAAGTTTCTTTTGTTCCTTCTCCACCACCCTCTGCCATTCCCCTAAGTGCTGGGCACAGAAGCAGATAAATACATGAATGTGATGATTTACTAGCTATGGATATAAATGTATACATATATATGAATTTAATTATTTACTAGCTCTGGATATAACTGCATATATATATAAAGCAATTTATTTACTAAACATGGATATAAATACATATACATTAATTTAATTCTTTGCTAGACATAGATATCTATGGAAATGGATAGTGTGAGAGTTTGAAGCTTTTTGTGGATCCCAGAAATGATCATTTCCTTGGAGCTTATCTGTTCCTATTCCTGTGGATCTATTGTGGGTGGGTCTCAGTCCTCTTACGGGAGTCCTTTATAAACGGAGGACTAAAAAGTCTAGAAACAGAAGGGGAGGTCCCTGATGTCAGAGGCTGGAATCAGTGGTGCACAGAGGTATGGAAAGAGGCCCCGGAGAAGCTAGGCCCATGGAGCAGCTTGAAGCTGAAGACATGAGGCCCAGAGCAGAGAGGAGAGACCACAGGACCAGCAGCGAGACGAGCTCTGTGCCTGATCACCCTCAGCCGAGGAGAGAGTGAGTCTGGAGGAGAAGCAGAGACCGGCCACTGTTCTGCCTTGCCAAGAGGCAGGAGCCCCGGTCCGCCAGCAGCTGACCTTCGGTGACACTGCACCTCTGGTGGTGCCTTGATCTGGACATTTCCACCGCCTCAGAACAGTAAGCTTTTATTTTTATTTTTTGACGTACTGGGACCTTGTGTGTGGGAAGCCGATGCTCAACCACTGAGCCACATCAGCAGCCCTGAGTTAGTTTTTTTCTTTTTCTTTTTTTTTTTTTTTTCCCCCAGGAGGCACTGGGAACCTAACCGGGGACCTCCCATGTGGGAAGCAGGTGCTCAACTGCTTGAGCCACATCCGCTCCCCAGAACTGTATGCTTAACTTAATAAGTTCCCATTATAAAAGCCAACCCATTTCTGGTATTTTACATTGGCAACCTTTAGCAAACTACAAAAGGTAGATATTGATATATACTCATATATGTGTATAAACACATGTGTGTATATATGTCTGTGTATCTCTCCTAACTTGCTTTGGAAACACATCTCTGGTAACGCAGCTTCTCTCTGGTTGGTTCTTCTCTCTCTACTTCCCTCACTCCCAGGGTGATTTTATTTAGCTACATGACTTTAAATAACATCTAAATACACAAATAACACCTAAATAACATCTAAATACACAAATAACATCTCCAGCCCAAACCCTTCCCTTGAACTCTGATCTCACATATCCAACTGCCTATGGGTCAGCTCCATGGTAGGTTTAAGAGACACCTCAGAATTAATATGTTCAAACAGATCTCTTGATTACATCCACCACCCTGCTCATCCCCACACCCTTCCCCTCTCCCGGGATTCTTTATCTCCAAAAATGGTACCATCAGCCGCTCAAAACTCACACTTATCTTCTCACTCCTCTCTTTCTCTGAAACAGTAGCCAGTGGAATCCTTTAAAAAATAAAGGAGAATGCTTCATTCCATTGAGCTCCACCCTTCAGAGACTTCCTATCACTCAGAGTTACATCTGAGGTCTTTTTCATGGTGTATAGCGCTGCACAAGACCAGACCGCTGGCTGTCTCCCTGTCCCCATTCTCTACTCTTCTCTCACCCGCTGCACTCCAGCATGACAGACTCCTTACTGATCCTAGGACGGCCATTCTCTTTGCCTGGAATGCTCTGCTTCAGATATTCACACGGATCACTCCCTCGTTCATTCAAATGTCACCTCTTCAAAGAGGTGTCCCTGCTAATGCTCTCCGAACTAGTAGAGAGTTCTGTTACTCTCTTTTTCCTTATCCTACAGAGAGTCTTAATTATTTTTTTCATAGCACTTAACATAACTAACATAATATTACTTATTTTTAATGTCATCTGTTTCTTCTACGAGAATATAATTTCCTTAAGGACGGGGATTTTATTTTGTTAGCCCATGTTCCCATCACCTAAACAGTGCTTGGCACATATCAGATGTTGATAATGAACAAATGAATATTTTTACAGGCACATTTGAAATAACATGTAGATTCACGATACAGTCCTGAAGTTTCTGGATTAGTTTCATGTGTCTGTAGATGCAGGATGTAGAACTCATAATTAGCTATAACCCATTTAATTCCAGGTTTGGTATTATATCGAGTGTGAAGTTTTTCTTAAAGACTTTAAAAGATATTGCAATTTTTAAGACATGAGGTTCACATTGTGAATGTGATTGACAACACTGAGTTGTATATTTGAAAGTGGTTAATAAGGGGAAATTTTGGGTTGTATATATGCTGCTAGAATAAAAATTAAAAAACCCATCAGAACATAGGGCTGTATAACACAAAATAATGAACCCTAATGTACAATGGACTATGGTTAATAGTAAACTTGTAATATTATTGTTTCTTCAATTGTAAGAAAGTTACCACAATAATGCAAAATGTAAATGATAGGGAAAACTGTGTTTGTGAGGGGGGCACATGGGAACTCTGAATTTTCTGCATGAATTTTTCTGTAAACCTCTAACTTCTATAATTAAAAAAAATTATTGCAATCTTTAAAATATGAGATAGTGCAACAAGGCACATATATATTCATAAACCATTTTCATTAGTGCTTTAGGACTTTGAAAGTCTCCTAAAAGTTTTTATGTATAGTTCAAAAGTATTAATCTTACTGTCAATTAACCAACTCACTTGAAGGCCCTCACTCACAATTAGTGGATGCTGTATTTCCTAATATTCACGGCCATCATTTGCCATGAGCACTATATTTTCCAAAAAAGTACTTAGAAACAGGGAGCATAGGAGAAGAGGTGGAGAAGGGAGAGAAAGCTTTTCTTGCAATAAATGATCGGTATTTGAAAGGGAGAATATGCAGTAAAATAAGAAGGGTATTTGAATGGAATTAAAGAAACAGTAAAAGGAAAAAACAAAACAAAACAAAAAACCCCAACGTGAGCATAATCTCCAGAATGGGGAAGAAGGAAGAGCCTGGACAGCACTAATTTGTACCTCACGTTAACCCCTAGGTGGTGCTGTTGGATCATAAAGTCTCATTTGCATTCTAGGGGAGTGTCTTGGCCAATTGAAGACTGCACACAGAGGGTATCACTGCCATTCGCTCATAAATCAAGTCAGCTCATACATGGTGCCCTGTAATTTCCTCTCCTTTGTTCTAAGCGTCCACCCTCCCATCGTTGCCTCTCTCCTGCCCATCATTGCCTCTGAGAGCATATCTGCCACCTCCTCTGGATATCACTTAATCCTCTGGGCACCATACTGAATCCACTGGACCCTACCTTTGCCCCTGCCAGGAAGAGAAGGGTGAAGAAGTATTTTTAAACAGGAAACATTTGAAGGGCGTGACACTCTGCAGTCTACTTCTAAGCACAAAATGAGAGGAAGGGGCCTCTGGTTGAAGCAAGTTTGGGTTTATTGTTGGGTCACAATTCAGCTGTACTTCCATAAATGTGTAATCCTTTCCGAAGTTTTCCATAAATGGGATAAAGTCTCATCTGTGAGTGTTCTCTTTCTATGAAAAGGAGATGGACTAGATCAGAGATATTCAAAGCAGTATTTAGGATCAGCCAGTGGACATCAAAGACCTATCCAAAGCTTTCTTATCTGAGGCTTACTTATCAAAAGCTATCTGGGTCATGTTTACTGCTCTGTCTTCCTCTCTGGCATGCTCCATTCTTGCTGAGATTCACAGTGGGGTTAGGAGGCCAAGGGGTACTTTTTCTTCGATCCCTATTCCACTCTAGGTTTTCTGTCACGTCAAAACCACGCCCTTGCCTTCAAGGCTCTGAGATTTCCTCTAGGAAATCTCACCCAGACTAGAGTCTCTTCTGCACACCTCCTCCCACTCACCACCCATATGTACTTATCCATTCTTCAGTGGCCCTTCCTAGACTGAGGGGAATTAAAGAACATATTTTGTTCACAAAGAAGTTGCAGAAGAATGATTAAGATTTTTCCAGCCTTGAGATTCTAGGGAAGTCAGGTTACTGCTTTCTCAGGTAGGAGAAAAGTCTGGAGAAGGCTTTGGGAGCCCTGGCCCTACAATGGCTCACAGATCATGGGCAAGTTCCTTAACTTCTCCAAGTCTCTTTTCTAATCCATAAATGAGAATAAGAATAGTATCAGCATAATAAGTTTGTTGTGTATCTTACACGAGATCAGGTGCTTAAAAGAATTATCACAGTGCCTGGCACTCTTAATAAATGTCAGCTGTTATTGTTTGAATTGGCACAATCTGTCAACTATGGAGATATAGAGCCGTCTAGTAGTTTCTCATTCTTTTTGGGTTCTGCCACTAGGTGTCACTGCTGATGCTTGATACTTTCTAAATGAAGGTTAAAAAAAGTTCTAAAGGAAAAAAAAGAAGTAAAAAATGATTGCTCTCTCAAGAACATAAGCTGTGAAGCATTCCTTTAAATGCCATATTAGTACTGAGTCAGTCTTAGGAAACTTAAAAATAAGCAACAAAATAAACATCAATTAATCAAGTATGGTTTGCTGATTAACTGATTGAATGATACAAAAATAAGTGCTGATGCTATATTTAAGGAGCTGCAGCTTCTGATGTAAGGCTGAAACAACGGAATCAGCCCCAGAAGTTAGAGGCGTGGATGAGATGGAGAGGGGATGGATAACAAGGAAGACCAACAGTAAGACATAAAATGGCCTATTGACAGGTAACGTCATAGAAACATGGATCTTTCCCTTCCCATTAAATATTTAGTCAATGTATTTTAATATCGAAGGAAGCCTTATTTTAAATATGTTCTCTAATCTGTATGTGTCTAGAACATCAGATTAATTGAAAAAATGCAGCTGAAAGTAAAAAAAAAATCCTGAATCTTATATGTGCAAGAATGGATTTTCAAGAAACTGTATTGATTTTGTTAATCACATTATCGGTCTAATAAGGGAAATACAACTTTTTATTAAGTATTTAAAATGAGAGAGACCTAGAAGCACACCTAACCATGCTGTTTTTTGTGGTTCCCTGGCTGCAGAAAGCCTTAGGGCAGGAGTAGCCCCCTAGAGCCAGTGTGAGGAGGCATTTACTGTGCTGAACAGAAGAGCAAGGAGAGGAGCAGCTGGCTAAATCTGGCTTTTTCTCTTTTGACTCCACACTTCACCTTAAAAATCTTACAACTCAAGTGCAATGGAATTATGTTACTAATGATAGCATCTATTAAAACACTAAACACTTTACAGAAATCCTCCCATTGAGGCTCACAATAACTCCATGACACAGGTTCTCTAATTGTTCCCACTTCATAGATGAGAATATTGAAGAAAGACAGGTTAATCATCCAAAGCATTACTGTTAGTTAGTGGATTTGATAAAACACATTTCCATCGAGTAGAGGTATTTGTTTCAAAACAACATTATAAGACAAGGCTGTTCATCTAGTCATCTTCTTTCCAAAATTCTTAATTATTTATACATAATATATATATACATACATATAGTATGAAAATGTGCCATTCTTCTTAACATCATTTTAGAAATATTTTCTCATAAACATTTTCTCATGTAGCTAAATACTTATTTTTATTGACAACATAAGTAGTAACAGTACTTTTCATACTGTGCTCCAAATATCCCGAGAATTCCTCTGAGGTGGTTTGGGGCCAGCATGCAGAGTGGATGGGGGGTAGCACAAACAGGCAGGTCTCAGTTCATATCTCTATCATTCTGTCTTACCTTGATCAACTCCTTTTTAAAAGTAAAATATTTTAAATCAATTTACATATTTAGCTTATACATATTTCATTGAAGAGAGGATTTTACATACCATTAATTAGGGGCCAGCCATATAGCCCAGTGGATAGGGCGCTGGTATACCACATGGGAGGCCCTGGGTTCGGTTCCCGGGGACCTCTCCTAGCGGGCAGATCACCTTGAGAAGGGCAAGCCGCCATGGGAGGGCCAGAGCCGCCGTGGGCAGGGCAAAAAGCTGCCACGGACAGGGCAAAGCCGCCTGTGCAGTGACCAGTCTTGGTGCGTCGCCTCAATGGGGGGAGACAAAGCAGACAGAGAGGAACACAAGAATGGACACACAGCAAGAGCAAGCAGAAAGGGGGGGGGAATGTAATAAAAATAAAATAAAAAATAAATAAATAAAGTTAGAAAACAGTTTAAAAATAAATAAATACCATTAATTATATAATAATTTATAATTCCTCTATTGTTAAACATTAAGATTAGTTCCATTTTTTATTGCTATAAATAATATTGCTATGAGCATCTTTGGACATAACACTGTTTTCTTCCTTTTAATTCTTTCCTTAATTTAAATTTCCAGGAGTTGGTTTGAGCCCAAAGTGCATGGACATTTATGAACATTTTAAGCAGTATTACCAAATTTCCCTGTCCAAGGCAATTTACAGTACCAATGGCAATGGAGCCCACTTTCTGTTTGCCCACAGCCCCATTGTAGCACCTTTGAAAAAACAAATAAAAACAAACAACAACACACACAAACTAATATTAATAACATAAATTAGTGTATTTGGACCAACCTAATTTAAAAGGTAGTCTGTATACTATGTTACAAACTGGAGGTTAACTGTGGCTTAGTCCGATTGGTGGTAGAGAATTTCAGCTCACCGCAATGCTGTACTAGGTGGCTGGAGTTAGTGAGGAAAAAAGCCTTAGCTTTGAATGGGAAGTCTCTTGAAGCTGTTTACAAATGGTTATTTGGGGCCAAAAAAGGTAAGAAACCTTGTTGTCCAGAAATCTTGAGGGGCCATCCTAGAGGGGCCCCCACTGGGGGGAACTAGACTTTATCAGAAGATATCTTGCCTCTGAAAGTTAGCTAGGGCAGACTTTAAGTAGTGCTGCTCATTTACAGTGCTCTTTTGGGGGAAGTGTTAGTGGATTTAACACGTGCAGAGAGGGGTTTTAAAATATCACAGATGAAAGACAAGGAAAAGAAGAAAAGAAAAAGTTACACACGTTCCCACCCCTATGCCAATAGCAACTGTTACCATTTTTACCTTTAGGAATTAAAGAACATGAATCTCTAGTACATCTTCCTCTTATAAAGTCTTAATAGTTTGTTTTACTTTTTCAAAATTGGTTAATGCAGTGGGGAATTTATTGGATGTAATTTCATGCTTATAAATACCAGATTTGCAGTAATTTATGATGTGCTTTATGAAGGGTAAAGGCTACTTCTATCCCAAAGCACTAGTTGACTTTTCCCTCAGTCGAGCTTATAAATCCTCCAACTGGCCTTTCTGCCTGCAAGCTCCGCAGAGAGGACAAGGGACAATTGTACCATTTTCTCACCTCCACATGACATCACCATGGCGCGGTGGTGGCAATTGGTTGATAAATGTCACACACAGACCTGCTGGTGCTGATTTCTCTTCTCATGAAGAAGACAGTCTATGGTGTCACACTGATGCCAACATTAAGGGAGGAATAAATAAGGAGGGAATATGTTTTTCTTTATTAAATATGTTATAATCAGATACCAGTATTTTAAATGTCAGAAGTCATACATTTGCCTTTTTGCACAGATTTTTAAATTTGGCTGCACCAAATGTGGTAGGAATTGGACTAACATGATCGTAGGACACCCTTTACGCATCACACTCAGATTCCAAGGATGAGCCTGGAAATTGTGATATGAGAGTCTGTCAGTGCACCAACTCTCCCTCATACCTTAGTTTGGGTCTTGATTGTCATAACTTTCCAACCCTCTTGTCTTCAGTCCAAGTGCTTCACCACCACGACGATCTTCTCTGCGAACACAGAGCTGGTGGTGTTCCTCCCTAGCTACACCACTTTAATGAGGGTTACTCCATCAACACAATAGAGTTTGAACACCCTAGTCTGCATTCAGGAGCTAGCGCCCTCTGGCTCCAACCCACTTTTCCGGCCTAATTTCCTGCCATTCCCCACCCCTCCCCTAGGTGTCCTGTGTTCTGTCCTCTCCAGACAACCTTGCCATTTTTCAAACAATCCTAAATAAGCTGTTCCTTTCTACTGTTGATTTTTCTCATGTTTTGTTTCTCCCATGACATTCTCTTTCTCTATTTCTTTAGAAATATAAATGGGGCCTCCTCTCTGAAGACTTTCCTTGGCCATCGCTCTCCTCTGGGCAAAACTAAGAGCTTTTTCAATTTTGTTCCTATGTGTTTTGTTCAAGAGTGCCATATCCCACTCCCAGCAGACTAAACTCTTCTAAGGCAGGGAATGTGTCTTTTTCATGTTTGTATCCCCAAAACGAGTGCAGTGTCAAGAATATAGAAGGTGCTTGTTTAATATTTTTGAATGAATGCATTCATCAGTATCTAAGATATGTTTTCTGGTACATTAACAATAAGCAAATAATGGTGTTTCCCAATATTTGTTATTTACTTATTCAACCACAATTTATTGAGTCCCTACTATGCACCAGGCACTGTGATGGGCATTGGGATTCAAGATGAATAAAACATAGTTCCTGACCTGAAGGGGCCCATAACCTTGTGAAAGAGATAGACTTATAAGTATGATATATTCATTTATTTATTTTATAAAGTAGAATAGTGTTCTAAAATTTGTGTGCTTTTTTACTGTCTGAAATTATAGTGGATAGTGACATTTTAAAGATGTAAGTAATAAAAACATATAAAATATATCTAGTTTCTGGTCTGTACTATTCAGTAAAGACATATTTAAGAGTATTTCCTTTTTCCTCTATTAGCAATGGCACAATCTGGGGGTTTCTGCTGGGCCAGCTGAGAGCTTTAACTTTCTTCCTTTTCTATCACATGCAGCTACCCCCAAGGTGGATGAGGCTGCCAGGGAGAAGAGCAGTGGGTCAAGGAATGCAGAAAGAGAGGCTGCTTCTTTTGCTGCCAGAACCCTATTGAGATTCTCTACTGTTACAAGAATCCACACTACTAGAAGCAAGACAATGTCATCTCCACAAATATCCTCAGCTTTCTAGTGAAGATAGAAGATAAAGCAGAGTTCAACAAAATAATCAGAAGAGAACTGTGCGACAATCTTTGATTTCAATATAAGTCTATTGCACAGGGTTGTAGCATTTGCTATAGCCTTCCTCTAGTTTGGCCAAGTGATACAAAGCATCCCAGCTGTTAATGAGACATGACGTAAAAACAGACAACCTGAGATAGTCAACTGGCATTTTGCAAAGGTCAGGGGTTACCATAAAAAGGACTTGTGCAGAGACAACATTTATTATTTTATTGTACAATGAGGAAATTCTGATGCATAGAGTTAGTTACAAGACTAGAAGGGATATCTAGAGGTCAGGGGGTTTATCCTTTGCCACTGAACAGAAGGAAATTTAAGTTATTTTTTTAAAAAAACAGGAGAAAATAGAATGTACCCAATAAAACTGATCCCGTTTTGGAAGCCGTATGTTTTCCAGGAAGTGGCATTGTTTAACACCTCATGATATGTGAGCTGATGTTCTAGAATAGCATGGAATAATTAACGACATTTCAGAATTTTCTTACCTGCATTATTACTTTCTTTCCTGATCTCTTAGAAGTGAGCTTTTAAAGACTATTCAAGATAATGAAGTGTTGGATTTATTGTATCATGATGTTTTGCATGATGTTGGTGCCCTTGAAAATACCATAGAAACAAATGTCAGCCACACTGTAGGAGGTTTGCTGTTGGCCCCCTTTGGGACATGGGAGCAAGTATTGGCTCCAGTTGTGGGAACACAATGCTACTAGGTATATGATGTGGAAAATCAGAAGAGTTTATTTTGAAGATTTTTAGCAAAGCAATGATGAAATTTTCAGAATATAAGCAATAGTATTTAGCAATTACCAGGCCTTCTGGGATAATATATTTTAAATATTTTAATGTACTGTCTTTCTTCACTCCCATGCTAGCTTTTCAGAAGCTCAGTACAGCTTCCAATAAAAATGTCTGATGCCTTTTTGCTACCACGTTCTGGAAAAGAGTTACAGGCATGTTGGAAATTTAGTCTGTTAACCTGTGATGTAGGAGACTATCCAAGTTGAACTGGCTAATGACAGAAGAGGTAAGTTGGATCTTGATAATTAAAGACTATAACTTGCACCAGGGGTTATATATAGGTACTATGACTTCTGAAATCAGAGAGGATTTTGAGATGGATTTAGAGTGACGGCTTCAAGAAACATGCTCAGAGTAGGCATTTCATGGAATTATATATTCTCATTTTTATGCACAATCTTTGAACTGTTTAGAATTGCAGTAAGCAGAATTGCAGTAAGCAGAATGATGGCCCTTGAAAGATGCCCACATCCCACTCCCCAGAACCTGTGAAATGTTACCTTACACGGAAAGAGGGATTTTACAGATGCATTTAAGTTGAGGACACTGAGATGGGGAGAGCATCCTGGATTATCCAGGTGGGCCCAATCTAATAACATGAATCTGTAAAAACTGAGAACCTTTCCTGGTTGTGGTTAGAGAAAGAGATATGATGATGAAAACAAAGTCAGAAAAATGCAATGTTACAGGCTTTGAAGATAGAGGAAAGGGTCGGTGAGTCAATGCATGCAGGTCTGTAGAAGCAGGAAAAGCCAAGGAAATGGATTTTCCCCTAGAGTCCCCAAGGGGATTGCAGCTATGCAGACACCTTGATTTTAGCCCAGTTAGACCCATGTTGGATCCTCCAGAACTATAAAATATTATATTTGAGTTGTTTAAAGCCACTAATATTTGATAACCTATTATGGCAGCAATAGGAAACTAATGCAGGAATACAATATGATAATAATTATAAATCCTTGACAAGAAGGCATGAGTATGACTTAGAGAACAAAGGTGTAATGAAGAGGTCATAGTGGGGAAGTGGCTGTGGCTCAATTGGCTGGCTCCCGTTTACCATATGGGAGGCCCCGGGAAGGCAAGCCAGCCTGCGTGGCGCGGTGAGCTGACAGCCCTTGCAGCAAGATGACCCAACAAAGGGAGACAAGCAGACACAGAAAAATGCAAAGTAAATGGACACAATGAGCACAAGAACCAGTGTGTGTGTGTGTGTGTAAATAAATAAATAAATAAATAATAAATCTTAAAAAAAAGAGGTCATAGTGGTTCTTCATAGGGGCCATCTATTGGCAGGCAGATCCCATTCAAGCAGGGTGGCTCACTTGAAGGGAGGTAACAGTTCTTTTAAAATAAAGAGAAAACAAAATCTTCAGTGTCTGCCTGGGAAATCTGGAAAAAGATCATACAAATTCTTTGGAGGATGGTGAATCTAACTTGGTGTTTCTAGTTCATTGCTGAGAACTAACAGTGACTGATCACTTTACAAAATATTTCATTTGATCTTCACGATGATTCTCATTTGTATTACTCCCACTTCACATCAGAGGAACCACAGGTAAGAGTTAAATGATCCATCCAATGAATGGGGTAGATAGGACTCAAAGTCTATCATGATACCACAATGATTCTCATCCTCAGAACAGGTGCTTCCATACTATTAGACTGGGTCATTCTTTTTCCTATTCTTATTGAGTATTGAAACACAATAAAGATTTTCTCTTAAAGCTAGGTTTAATTTTGTGCCTATGAAGCAAAAATGGATATGTATCATTTCCCTGCAGCCATAATAAACAAAACTGCATTTGAACAAATTAGAAAAAAAAGCAAACACAGTTATCTCAGC
>PVKH010007905.1:0-19828 GCA_004027955.1 Chaetophractus vellerosus | reverse complement strand
GTTTTTCCCTCTCCCTGCCACCAGAACCTCCAGTGGCCACTGGCTCCACATCAATGTTGTAATTTCTTCCATTGCTAGAATCACAATATGTCTATTGTGGTAAGTCCACTCTAGTCCATAGTTCATTCCCCAATCCTGAGGATTCTGGGATGGTGATATCCACTCTACCTCTAATTGAGAGGGGGCTTATATCCCATGCAGAGGATGGATGGTAGTATCTTTCTTGCAGTTGCAGACTTTCTCTGTTCCTTGGGATGGTCGTTGTCCATCATAATATCCTTGTTAGTTGTCCTGGGTGAGTCCAGTGACCTGTAGAGTTGGTGTGGCAACTCCGCTGAGGTTATGGGTCCAGCTGGCACATGGACAGCCCAAACACTCAAGTTTCTTGGACATACACCTACAAACTCCAGCACCAAGTATAGGTTTAAATAGAAGGGACAGATGAGCCATGTGTAGGGAAGACATAATTGAGTCCAACTTTTTCACTCTCAGTAGCACAAGCTCCAAAGTAGGGCCCACTGGTAAGGCACCAAACTCCGGAACTATCTGCCCTGACCATAGGACCTGGTCTCTCCAGAGCCCTCAGGAGCCCCACTATTAGAGGTAGTATCCAATTTGGTAGTCTATGAGATCCTGCTGAGATGCACATAAGCGTTACCTCTGGGATGACCTCCCGACTCACTTTGAAGTCTCTTAGCCATATAAACTCATTTGTCTTTACCTTTCCCCCCTTTTATTCGAGGTCTTTTTCCAGTTTCATTGCTAGTTGGTTCTTGGTAGTAATCCTTTGGTGCCAGGGAGGCTCATCCTCAGGAGTCATTTCCCATGCTGGGGGCAAGGTAATGCATTTATATGGTGAGTTTGGCTTAGAGAGGGGCTACATTTGAGCAAAAAGAAGGCTCTCCGGAGGCAGCTTTTAGGCACCCCACAACAATAGGCTAAGTTTCAATTTCAAGAGTATAGGCTCATAAGCATAGTTGTCAAAATCAAGGGCCCATTAGTGGATCATTCTCCTTCTCCAGTCTTTGCCCCTGCACTTGGGGGACTGTTGCTGCTCCATTAGAGAATGTGGCAGAGCTCTGCAGGATGGGAATTCAATATTTTCTCGGTTATTGTATGAGTCTCCACCCACTGTGACAATGCCCCGTGAACATTTGAACATTTTCATATACCTTATATGTATGCCCAGGTGAACTTCCTCCCATGTATCCCCCATCACTGAGACCCCAAACCAATGATCCTCCCCTGCCCCTGTTATAACCCTTCTGTGACCCAAAGCTTCTTCAAAAATGAAGCCATTAAAATAGCCAAATACAATTAATAGGAAAATGAAATAATAATAAGTTTAAATATAAGAAATAAAATTTTTTAAAAACTAAAAATTAAATTAAATTAAAAGATTGAGATATTAAAAAATGAAAATTAAAAAAATTTTTTTTCTTGTATTTTGCCTTTCATCACTGTAATATCTGGTGTCTGTGCAGTGGCACTTTCTTCCATGTATTCCCCAGTGTCTTACTATTTTTCCTTTTGTTTTCAAAGAAGTTTTAAGTCACAGTAAAGTCACATACAGAATACAGGGTACTCTCATATACCCAACATCCTCCCCTTTTCCTCTTTCCCGTATTAATATCTTTTTATATGTGGATGGTACCTTTGTTAAAACTGATATACGAATAGTGAAACAAAGCTACTAACCATGGTCAATGGTTTACATTATGGTTTACATTTTAGACCATACACTTTTATAAATTTTGACGATATTTAACATGACCTGTGTTTATCATTGTATGACCTTGTGGAACACTTCCATTGCCCACTAAATGCCGCCTGTTTGATCTATTCTATTCCTCCCTCCCCCTCCCCTTAGGGCCCACAGTGACCCCCTGACTTCACTCCTTGGATGACAAGATTCATAGTTACATGCAGCAACACTGAGGTGTTGACACACTGGTTTGTCCTCCCCTATTAGGTACTGCCCATGCTCTCGAGAGAATCCCGCTCTATTTGTGATCAAATCAGTCCTCCCAAGTATGGAATTCCAACTCCTTCCCACTCATTATGTGGGTCTCCACCCACTGAAACAACACATTATGAGAGCATGATCACTCACACACTCCCTAGAAGCCTTTTCCAGCTGCACCCTGTCCCAAATACTCCCCATCCAACACCCTAAACCAGTAACCCTTCCTTGTCATATTGCCATAAGAGCTTCCCAACTTTGTACTTTGAATCACATACCAACAAACCCCCAGTGTTCACCTGGTCCCCCTCACAGCCCTCCACCCAGTTCCCTGGACCTTCCAACCCACTCTGTCCAATCTACCTACCTGTCAAACCTGCACCACCCAACCCAATAATATCACTACTCTCCTGTCATAACCCTTCAATGCGCAACTACACACTTTCATCTTACCATAGATTATGTCCATATAGGTGTTGGCTCACAACCTCCTTTTCCCTTTTTATTTCTTATAGATCTATCTTCCAGATAATAGCATTCTGAGTCTGCTCAATTTGCTTAATTCATATCAGCGAGGTTATGTAGTGTTCATCCTTCAATGCCTGGCTTGCTTCACTCAACATAAGGTCCTCAAGATTTATCCATGTTATCCCACGTGTTAGCACTGTATTCCTTCTTACCGTTGAGTAATATTCCTTTGTATATATGTTTCACATTTTGTCTATCCATTCATCTGTTGATGGGTATTTGGGTTGATTTCCAACTTTTGGCAATAACCAACGCACCAGACAATAAGATCTATCTTTCTTTGATATTGATTCACATCCACACAGTCATTTGTGGCCTTTAATTTAATTTGCAAAAGCTTGAATTCCCTTTTCTGCTGCCCACTTCCATTCCACCTTGATTTATTATCAAGACATCTGCCCTAGAATTTCACAATCCTGTCTGAGCAGGTACAAATGAAATGCAATCTCTTAAGAGCCTCAGAAAATTCTAGCCTGCAGCTCAGTGAACATGGAATTGGACCCCAAACACCTGACTCATTCCGCAAGAGAGACCAGTGACTTTGTGTGTCCCCAAGAAAAGTCACAGAATAAGAGATGAGACTGTCCTGTAAGGTCATTTCAACTCTAATACTACATGAGTCTGTGATGCAAATTTTTCACAGTGCACCTATTTGATGGGAAAGTCTCATGGACTCTGAGGAGAAAAGACACATATCCTTAACTTGGAGGATTTACTTCTCTTTCTATTTGTGAATGTGAAGGGGGTAAGGGGGGAGAGGGTTGTGGTGGTGGCACCAGAGGTATTTGAATATAAGCAAAATTCCCTGGCTCATATACTATCAATAATCAGCAATATACCTCTTAAACTGTCAAATAAGAAATTAAAAATAAACATTGTTCTCTGATTCAATTTAATAATTTACAAGTGCCAATTAACTGCAAAGAGCAGTTATTAGGTGTTAAGGGGAAAATCAAGGCTGAAGAGGCCCAAGTTTTGCCCTTAAGAAGCTTTCCTTCTCATGGGAGAAGTAGACTACTGCCTGGAAAAGAAAACCATTTGGAATGTGTTTTAGTTGAACAATAACAATAGCCAGCAGGTCTTGAGTGTTTATTGTGTACCCAGCATGTTCTAGGCATTTCAAATTATCTCCTTTGTTTCTAATAATGATTCCAAGAGGTGGATGCTACTTGCTTTTTAGAGGAGGAAACTGAGGCAAGGTTGGTGAACCCTACAGCCTGGCTCCCGAACTCATGTTCTTTACCACTATGCACCAATGTTCCCCCAAAAGTCCCCACTCATGATGTGGGAGTGAGGCAGGAGAGACATATTCCAACAGAGGGGTCAGGGTGGAAAGTAAGGCTAAAAGATGAAGAGGCTTTATGTGAGGACAGAATGGGAGATTTGAGGCCATTCCTTCTACCACGTAGTGTCACCCCCGCTCTCACTGATAGTGAAACCCGTGAACAGAGATGTATTACAGTGTGCTGACCTGCCATGGAGAATTAACTAGAGTAAGGACTAGAACCCTGAAGCTTGCCTTGTCTTCAAGGCTTTTCCCATCTGCCCAGCAGTTCTTTAAGCATTAGTAATCAGTCAAGATTTTTCACCCATTTGGGTACTGTATTTTCTTTTTTTTTCTTTCTGTATTTTCTTTCAAGTTTTCTTTAGAGTAACTCTTTTTAAAAAGCTATATAGCAATATTCCATGGAAAAAATTGTTCTTACTAATTTGAGTGGAAAACTAGTGTCAGTTGTTATACTTATTGAAAATAGACTTCTAAATGTTAAAATGAAATAAAATATTTATCCATGCAACACCCAGAAGCATCTCCCCATGTGTAGCTACATGGAGGCAATTGCCCAGGGCTTCCTCTCAACCTCACCTGTTGGGGACGGGCTTTGAGTATTTGCTGTAGGTTCCGTGACTCACCATGCTCCATCTCAGGGTAACTCAACCAAATTCGTGCCTCCCTAAAAAATGCAAATTATATACAAATGAACCAAGCCTTGACCCTTATACATACTTTAAAAACCCACTAAATTTCTGCCGTTATTTTCTCCTCTTGCGAAACATAAATGTCATAGTCATAAGAAGAGGTCTTGGTGAAAGGAGAGGATCAACTGGTCTACTGATCTCAGCTTCAGGGTCTGCACCATTTCTTGACCACCTGCAGGAGCACAGGCCACCATAGGGAAGGGCAGTCCTTGAGCGTGGGGAGTCACAACTGAAGCTGCTTTGGGGGTTACAGAGCTGAGGGCCTGGGTGCATGGTGGCGCTGCCTGCAACAGCCTTCACGGAGTCACTAGTGTGTGCCAGGCACACTGCTGCAGCCCATCTACGGTGTTGTGTTTGATCCTTACAACTCCGAAGGTAGAGAGGCTTTTATTATCCCCATTTCACAGACTAGGAAACCGAGGTTCAAAGCAGTAAAGCTATTTGCCTGGGGTCATAGCATTTAGAGGAAAGCCGGAACAGATAAAATAAATGGCAAGAAAGGTTTCTTCTGTTTAGGGGTGGCAAGTGAGGAAGGTGGAGAAGGGTCTAAAAGATAGGTTGGAGATAGCCGCTGAAGCTGAGTTTCACTCATGTCTGCTGACAGGGGGAGGTTCTCAGTCAATACTGACTTACAGAGGACAGTGAGGGGGAAAAAGGAAGCCTGGTTTCTAATTTTAACTTCTGTGATACTTTACCAAAAAGCCCCTAAATGTGCCGGAAGGTGGAAGTCCTCCAGTCCAGAAGCCTTGGAGCCGCATGCAAAGGCCCTGGGTGAAGGTGGGAGGGCGCAGGGAGATGATTTACACCACAAGGCTTTCTGCCTGGCTCTTGACTCTTGGTAGTATTTCAGGTGTCATCCAGCCTGCTCTCAATTTGAATAATGCCCTACCCATATGGTGGTGTTTTCTTTGCTTCTGCAAGGGGAATCACCGCTTCAGAAAGAGACAAACAAAAGCCTTGACTTCTCCTCTCCTGCCCTCCCACTGTTTTATTCACTCTCTCCTAGTCTATGCCTCTGTTTCCTTGCTTGAGTGATAGGATCTGTGTCTTCCTGGGAACGGTTGCCAGTGGGCATTTGTTGTGATAAGGGTTTTAGTCCATCAACCCCCATGAGGGTAAGTGTGGCCTGCTTCTATTCCTTTCATGATGGAAGCTTAAGGAGTATTCCAAGGTTGGTTCTGCTCAGATAGATCAAAGGCTTGAATTGCATTCTGTTTTGCGATTCTTCTGGGATTTCTGAAGACAGATGACCTAAATTTTGCCATTTTAGGCCTTAATCTTGCAATTTTACACACAGTACCTTAATGCTCTTCAAGACAGGCATGCTACCTGTGTTACCTTGAGGATAAGAGAGCAAATTGTTTCAGCCTTCCCTTGTTCTTGAAACGATTCGTGGTGACTCAGTCATTCATTTATTTATTCTTGGCTCTTTAATCTATGGTGTGCAAATGTCTGAGAGGCATTAAACAACAACCAAGAAAAAATTAAACATAAAAGACATTAGAGATACAGCTAAAGGCTCATCCATTCCTCTACAAAATACTTTAATTCCATGTTTATTTAAAAAGCATTTATTTTAGTTGTGTGACATTGTGGACACCAAGCTAGCTGCCCAGGAACAGAGATGGAGAAGACTTGGTCTCTGCTATGAATCTGTTCAGAGTTTGCTAATTATGCCACTCAGAGGTCACAATTACAAAAGAGGTACAAGAAAGATTTCCGGGAGGAGAAAATTTTATGAAATTTGTACACTCAGTGACAAACAATGCAAAATTTTATTTTTATGCAATTTATTTTCTGGGAAGAGGGTCCATAACTTTCATTGGCTTCTTCAAGAGTTCATGAACAAAACTGTTTAGAACCAAGGCCTCTGCAGTTGCAGCAAGAAGTTTAAATAACCTATTCTTGGTGGTACAGGTAGGCTCCTCTCTCCCTCTTCATTGCCCAGCCCTGGTGGGTTATCTGCATTTTAGGCCTTGTCATCTGCCTTTAAGTCCATCTTCTGACATTAAATTTCATAAAACCCTGTCAATGTCTTTGTCACATCCACATCCTCGGCACAGGGCCTTGTGCCCATTAAGTTTTCACATGTTCCATAGGCCTTGCCGGATGCCTTGATCAAATAGGAGGTCTGTAAAAGCCGGGTTGATTGGGCTCCAACCTTTTCACCAAGTTCTCCATCTGGGCCCTTGCATGTCCCAGATTTTGCTCCATCCCTGGCTACTTTGAAATATTCTGACCTCTCCAGGGCAAGGTGAGAATAGAGAACAAGCCTTAACTGGGGTGCGTGCGCGTACACACACACACACACACACACACACACTTCACCCACACACACACGTCACACATGCTTACTCTAGAAGCTCTTTGAAACCTGCATCCTTAGTGTTTGTTCCTCACTATTATGTGGAGAGAAATGCTTTGAAACCATATTAATAATGGTTCTTAGCATATATGTGGCACATTCCACTTTCAAAGGCATTTATAAACATTGAAAGATGAAAGCTTGCACCACCCATCTTGGGAAAAGGGAATGTTAATCACCACCATGTCCATTTCTTGGAGAGGTTCACAGAATCTGAGACCTGGAAGGGATGTCAGAGCCTATGGGTCCAATCTCCCCTCCTAAAGGAATCCCTTTTCTGTTGACCCCGTGAGGGTGGAATATTCCTTGCAGTCTCTTTCTTCAAGTCAAGCAAACTCAGCCCTCTGCAACTTTCAATCGTCTATCTGTCCATCCAGCTATCATCTTTCTTTTTCATTTATTTATTTATTTTTTGTTTCTGCTGAGCCTTACCAAATTGCGGATTCATGAACAAAATGATTGTTGATTTAAGCCACTACATTTTGCGGGGAGGGGATGTTACCTGTCAAAAGATAGCTAGAACACCTGGGCAGGTTGGGATAGAAATCACCCTACTTGTGGTGACATTCAGACAGCATAGCACCCTCTACCCCCACATTTCTCCCAGTCCTGGAACTCCTTTCTCTGCTCCACTTCTCTGATCTAAAGGCACCCAGGACTCTGATTCCAAATCTTTGCTTCTCTCTGCACACAGACCTTCAAGTGTTGTTATTCTTGCAACTTTTGCCTTGTATGAAATAAGTATATTCCATTCCCTAAAGCACTGATGTAGATAACCTTGACCAAGCTATCACTTCTCTTTGGTGTATCATAGTTTAAAATAAAGCCTATATTTATTGAATGCTTGCTACTTCTCAGGCTCTGTGATAAGTGCTTTCCATGCACATAATCGTCACTAAAACTCTCTGAGGTAGGTGATATTTATTATCTCCATTTACAGATCAGGAAGCTAAGGCCCAGAGAGGTTACGTAGCTTCTCTAATGCCATACAGCTAAGAGACCATAGAACTAGGATTTGAGCTCGTGTCTGTCTGGATCTACTAATTCAATTAATATTATGCTATGTTGTATGGCACACAATAGGTGTTCAATAATTACAGTGCATTGCTTTCCACTCTTTTCCTCCAAGTACTCCCTCCATTATTTTTTTCCATCATGAACCTTTTGTTTTTAAAGAGTTTGTGTGCCAAATAACCTATACATATATAAAATAGCATGGGGCCCAGCTAGATAGCTCAGTGGATAAGAGCGCGCTGGGGTACCACACGGGAGGCCCCGGGTTCGGTTCCTGGGGACATCTCTGAGCGGGCAGACAGCCTTAAGAAAGGCAAGCCACCGTGGGTGGGGCAGAGCCGCCGTGGGCAAGGCAAAAAGCCGCCACGGGCAGGGCGGAGCCCCCACGGGCATGGCAAAGTCACCCATGAAAAGCGGAGCTGCCGCCTGCGAACCACGGAAGCCGGGCAGCCCGCAAAAAACATGGAGGACTGCTGCCCGCAAAACATGGAGCAGAGCTGCCCGTGAAAACGGAATGGAGTCACCCTTGACTGGAGCGAGCCGCCGCCGCGGAGGGCCGACACGGCGCATTGCCGCAAAGACGGGGGGAGATGAGAAGCAAACATAGAAAAACACAGAAGAATGGACACACAGAAAGAGCAAGCAGAAAGGGGAGGGGATATGTAATAAATAAAAAATAAATCTTAAAAAAAATAATAATAAAATAAAATAAAATAGCATGTACTTTTTTTCCAGTTTCTTATTAACTAAATAATCAGAGTATTTTAAGAGTGGTAAAATACAAATCAGTTAGTATTTCACTAGCATTTGTAAAGAGCAGTGGCTTTTTTTTTATATATATAGTCTTTCATTGATTCCTCCAGAACCCATAGAGGTTGGTATTCTATCCCCATTTTATAAATGAGGAAGCAGAGTCTTGGAAGGGCTGAAATCCCCAAGGGCAACAACAACAAAAAGCTGGGCTTTATACTCTGATTCCAACAGCTCTGTTCCTTTGAGCTGGCTCTACCTTGCTTCTGATTGTCATGAAATAACCAATGATTCCAAACTGGGCTATTGCAATTGTAGCAAAAAAAGCACTAACAATAATAATAAAAACAAATAAAAAACTTGTATGCTGCTGCAGATGCTAGATAGGATATCAAGGTAAGGCTACTGCCGGCATTGGGGTTTGGGTCCATGTCTATCTGATGCCAAAGCCTGGGCCCTTAATCAGTGCAGTACATTGCAAAACATCACCCGATTTGAAATAAGCATAAAAGACTTCTGGCATCTTGAAAAGAGAACCTTATACCCTGAAACAAACGAGGACCATCTTACCCAGTTGCCTTGATGCCATCTCAATAGGATCGTCCCTTTGGTGGAGCAGGACTAAGAGTGGGGGGAAGGGTGGAGGTGAGGGTGGGTGGTACTTCCCAGATCCAGAATTCTAACAGTGAACGTTCTTACTGCTTCCTTCCAAGTCTCAGGTCTAAAGAGCAGCTGTCCTAGGTGGTGGTTGATGCTTATCTTTCCCCATTGACTGGAAGCTTCTTGAGTACAAGTTCCTTGAATATATTCCATAGAGCCTGGGTACAATGCATGGCACATAATAGGGGCTTAACATCTCTTGGGTTGATGTGGAATTATGAGAGGGTAAGTTGGAAAGATCAATATTTACATGGAATGTGGAGAGGGACAGCTGGTAAACACCCTAGAGCCCATGAACAGAAAGAAAAGGCATTGGAGTAGGAGGAGAGAAAGTTATGAATGAGGTAGGGGTGAGATAAAGACAACCTGTGGGCTTATCCCTGCTCTGGGAGAGATTAGCTGTGTGGTTTTGAGTGAATCCATTAACCTCTCTGGACCCACATTGCTGCAGGGGATGGTTTTACCTGCTTATCTTTTAAAGACGGCTGCTATGCCATGGGATCTAAGCCCCCTCTCAATTAGAAGCAGAGTGGGCATCACCATCCCCAAATCCTCAAGACTGGGGAATGAACAACAGACAAATATAGACTTATTAATATTCTACTATAGACATTATTATTCTAGCAATGGAAGAACTCTTATCATTGATATAAAGGCAGTGACCACCAGAGGCTCTGAGGGACGGGAGAGGGAAGAATAGGTGTAACATGGGGGCATTTTCAGGATATTGGATTTGCCCTAAATGACGTTGCAATGACAGATACCGGCCATTGTATATTTTATCATAACCTACAAAATTGTGCGGGACAGAGTGTAAACTATAATGTAAACTGTAATCCACAGTTAGTAGCAATGCTGCAATATGTGTTCATCAATTGTAACAAATGTATCACACCAATGAGGGATGTTGTTGATGTGGGAAAGTGTGTGAGGGGGAGGGGATGAGGCATATGGGAATCCCTTATATTTTTTATGTAACATTTATGTAATTTAAAGCTTCTTTAAAAATAAAAAAATTAATTATAAAAAAATAAGATAGCTGTTATGAATACTGGAAGACAGAGCATATGTGAAACTTATGGAAAATAATAAAAGAATGTGTAATGGTTTCAGAGTTTTATTTAATTGTGAATTCCAAAAATATAAATTGGATTATTCTTGTAAACTAATCTGTTCATCTAGGCGTGATTAAGTTATGATAAGGGCACTAACTGGGCCCCGCCCCTCGGTGGGTGTGGTCTCAAGTATAAAGGCTAGGCAGCAGATCTGAGTTGCAGAGATTTGGAGAAGGAGATTTGAAAAGCAGTTCTGATGCTGGAGTGAGCCGTTCGCCTGATAGTCTACAGCTGCCTTGTGGAGAGACGCAAAGCAAAGAAAGCCTCATGGTCTATAGCTGAACTCGTGAAGGAAATAGAAGCTAAGCCCGGAGAGAAACACAGCCCCTGGAACAAAGGAATCCAGAAGCCTGAACCCTGGAGACGTCGGCAGCCATCTTGCTCCAACACGTGGACTTTGGTATGGGAAGAAATTTAAGCTTTGAGTCCTGGTAACTGTAAGCTTCTACCCCAAATAAATACCCTTTGTAAAGACCAACCAATTCTGGTGTATTTCAAAAGGCACATCTGTGGCTGACCGAAACAGAATGTAAATATAATAGCCATGATATCAGCCACAGCATGATAAGGAAAGCTCCTATGGGTGGATTGCCTCCCTTGATTTTCATATACATTGTCCTCACAACCACTCTGTGGGTTATTATCTCCAGGTTATGTAGGAGGAAACTTTGAGATATTATCATTATTAATTACATAATTATCCAACACCAAAAGAACCCCTAACATTCGCTCAGTTTTCTGGGATGGGACAGAGTGAGAGAGTTGGGGAACCAGAGATAGCACCTAGCTGGACAAAAGCAAACCTTCCAATTAAACCTAGTTTAGATTGTGCTGGATACATTGTGTAATATTGGAATCACAAGAGATTCTTGAAAAGTGGAATTGCTTTTCCAGTCAAATGTTTTGCACTATCTGTGGTCAAGGGAAATGCCCGGGCCTTTCTGGAATGGACCCACTGGTAATGTCTGAATTGGATGAAAGCAGCCCATACCCAGGCCAACTGGCGATGGGGTTGGGGCCACTCCATTACCTCATCCTCTTTGCTGTCTTGAAGAAACAAACATAATGACACTTTCCCAAGGCTGGGGCTGGGTAAGTCTTAATTTGTCAGTGTTTATAAAGGGCTTTGAAGATGGAAAATGTTATTTAAGTACTAAGGATTATTATTTATTGTGGTTTCAAACACTACTTCTCCTCCCCATTGTTAAGCTACAAAACAATACAGGGCGTGGTCAAAGAACCTCTGATGTCTCCAAACATCTATAAATTAGGTAACTTTGGCCTGAGCTCTGTGATGGTATCTGCAAACCTAGCATTAGTTTTGCAGCATTTCTGTGTGGGCTGACGGTTGCCTAATTTGCTCTTAAACACGCCAGCAGCAGGCCCTAGCAGAGGCTTGGCACACACAGGTGATACAAACGCTTTTGGGAGACCTGAGTTGCTGACCTCATGCTTTGCTGTGTTCTCTTTGAGATGCAAATGAGGTTTTGGAGAAGCCCCTGGTCCTTTCATCATTTACTCTTAATGGAAGTGAATTAACCCTCATTGAGCCCTTCTATGTGCCAGACACTCTTATGAACATGATCTCATTCTCACAACAATCCCTGTGAAATAAATCTGAATGGCCCCATTTTACAGACAAGCCACCTGAGGCTCATGGAAGTTAAGTAGTTTGCCCCTGAGCATATAACTTGTAAGAAGCCAAATTAGGGTTGGAATTCAGGAGTGTCTGGCTTCAAGAACCCTGTTTTTCTTTTGTTATATTAAACTGTATGCAGCATGTCCTGCACTTCCCCACCAACGGCTCGGTCAATTCCTCCAATCTCCTGCAAAATGTTTTCAGTGCCATTCCATTGCCCTTAAGTGGGAAAAAGACCCTAATCCTAACGTGTGACTGTACGATCTGGCTCCGGCTCTCTCCCCAGCTTCCTTTAACCCCATACTCTTTTATTTTAGTACAGGCACACCTCATTTCATTGAGCTTTGCTTTGTTGCACTTTGCAGATATTGCGTTTTTTGCAAATTGATGGTGTGTGGCAACACTTCTTCGAGCAAGTCTACCGGCGCCACTTTCCCAACCGTGTGTGCTCACTTCACGTCTCTGCGTCACGTTTGTGTAATCCTTGCAATATTTCAAGCTTTTTCATTATCATTATATCTGTTACAGTGATCTGTGACCGTGACCTTTGATGTTGCAGTCGTCACTGTTTTGGGGTGCTGTGAACTGTGCCTGTGTGAGACAGCGAACTTGATAAATGCCAAGTGCGCTCTGACTGCTCCGCCAGCTCTTCCCCCACCTCGCTCCCTCTCCTTGGGACTTCCTTTTCCCTGAGACAGAATGGTATTAAAATTAGTTCAGTTACTAACACTACAACGGCCTCTAAGTGTTCACATCTCTCACTTTAAATCAAAGCCAGAAATGATTAAGCTTAGTGAGGAAGGCATGCTGAAAGCTGAGATGGGCCCAAAGCTAGGCTTCTTGTGCCAGTTAGCCACGTTGTGGATGCAAAGGAAAAGTTCTTGAAGGAAATTAAAAGTGCTACTCCAGTGAACACATAGATAATAAAAAAGGCAAAACAGCCTTATTGCTGATATGGAGAAAGCTTTAGTGGTCTGGATAGAAGATCAAACGAGCCACAACATTCCCTTAAGCCAAAGCCTAATCCAGAGCAAGACTAACTCTCATCAATTCTATGAGGGCTGAGAAAGACAAGAAAGCTGCAGACAAAATGTCTGAGGCTAGCAGAAGTTTGTTCATGAGGTTTAAGGAAAGAAGCCATTTCTATAACATAAAAGTGCTAGGCGAAGCAGCAGGTGCTGATGTAGAAACCACAGCAAGTTATTCTACAGGTTTTCAATGGAGATGAAATAGACTTCTATTGGAAGATGCCATCTAAGACTTTCATAGCTAGAGAGGAGAAGTCAATGCCTGGCTACAAAAGGACAGGCTGACTCTCCTGTAAGGGGCTAATGCAGCTGGTAACCTTAAGTTGAAGCCAGCACTCATTTACTATTCTGAAAATCCTATGGCCCTTAAGAGTTTTGCTAAATCTTCTCTGCCTGTGCTCTATAAATAGAACAATGAAGCCTGAATGGCAGTACATCTGTTCACAACATGGTTTGCTGAATATTTTAAGCCCAGTGTTGAGGCCTACAGCTTAGGAAAAAAAAAAAAAAGATTCCTTTCAAAATATGTCTGCTCATTGACAATGAACCTGGTCACTCAAGAGCACTGATGGAGATGTACAATGAGATGAATGTTTTCATGCCTGCTAACACAACATGGATCAAGGACTAATTTTGACTTTCAAGTCTTATTATTGAAGAAATACATTTTGTAGGGCTATAGCGGCCATAGATAGTGATTCCTCTGATGGATCTGGGCAAAGTAAATTGGAAACCTTCTGGAAAGGATTCACCATCCTAGATGCCATTAAGAACATTTATAAATCTTGGGAGGAGCTCAAAGTACCAACTTTAACAGGAGTTTGGAAGATGTTGACTCCAAAGCTCATGGATGGCTTTGAGGTGTTCAAGACTTCAGTGGAGGAAGTAACTGCAGATGTGGTAGAAAAACAAGAGAACTATCATTAGAAGTGGAGCCCAAAGATGTGACTGAATTGCTACAATCTCATGATAAAACTAACAGATGAGGAATTGCTTCTTATGGATGAGCAAAGAAAGTGGTTTGTTGAGCTGGAATCTACTCCTGGTGAAGATGCTAGGAATATTGTTGGAATGACAACAAATAAGTTAGAATATTATGTCTACTTAGTTGATGAAGCAGCTGCAGGGTTTGAGAGGATTGACTTCAATTTTGAAATAAGTTCTACTGTGAGTAAAATGCTATCAAATAGCATTACATGCTACAGAGAAATCTTCCTTGAAAGGAAGGGTCAACCAATGTGGCAAACTTCATTGTTGTCTTATTTTCAGAAGTTGCCACAGCCACTCCAGCCTGCAGCAACCACCACCCTGATCCATCAGCAGCCATCAATATTGAAGCAAGACCCTCCAGCAGCAAAAAGATTCCAAGTCTGTGAAGGCTCAGATGATGGTTAGCCTTTTTTTTTTTTAAGCAATAAAGTATTTTTAGTTAAGGTATGTACATTTTTCTTTTAGACAATGCTATTGCACACTTAGACTACAGTATAGTGCAAAGATAACTTTTTTATGCACTGGGAAGCCAAAAAAAATTGTATGACTTACTTTATTGAGATATTTGCTTTATTGTGGTGGTCTGGAACTGAATCTGCAACCAATATCTCTGAGGTATGCCTGTACTTTGAACATGCTATAACCTCTCACCTCTGGGCCTTTGCACAAACTGCCTGAAAAGTTTTATCTTCTCCCTTATTTTCTTTTGCTAAATTTTCATCAGCATTTTCTTGGGGAAGCCTTCTCTCAAACTCCAGACTGGTCGTTCTTAGAGATCTCAAAGTGTACTCCCCTGATTGGCAGCATCAGCGTCACCTGAAAACTGGTGAGCATTGTGACTTCCCAGGCCCCACCCCAGGTTCCTGGATCATAAACTCCGACTGTGAGGCCCACCAATCTGTTCTTTATCAAGCTCTCTGGGTCTTTGCCTGCTGAGGTATGAAGATCACCACCTTGGGTTCTTCAACCTCAACACTGTTGACATTTTGGCTGGAAAATTCTTTGTCATGCAGGCTGCCCCGCGCATTGTAGGATGTCTATCACCACTAGATGCCAGTAACAGCCCCACTATTCCCCAGTCATAAGAGCCCCCAATTTCTCCAGATATGGTGAAGTGACTCCTGGTGGCAAAACTGCTCCCTGTTGAGAGCCATGGCCTTAGACTAATGTATGTCTTTTGCCACACAACTACTGTAGCACCCTGGACAGTTGAGGTTAACTAGCTAATGATTGATTGGAGTCATTTGTTTAAGACAAGTATCCACTGCCTTGTTTCAAGCAGCAAACACACTACTTGGCACCTAGTGGGACTTCAAGAAATATTGTGCACTAAGTGATATGGCATTTCTGGGCTCCGTCTCAAAACCAACCCTATATCTGAGTTTTTGAGAGGAGTCAGGAGAAGGGAGCTGGAGTGAGATCACAGGCAAGCAGAATCCTTGAGTTGTTCCACAATTTGAGGGCAAGGACTTCTCCATCAGAACCCTGGGAGAAAAGGGACATGACATCTCCAGCAGGACAGGTCTAAGTACTGCTTCTTTTTAAATATAGTGGAAGAGAATGTGATTAAATGCAGGAGAAAAAAAAAAATTTGTTCTTTTAGAATGATGCGGAAGGCCCTGACCAAAGATAGGCTCAGTGCCATTGGCGCTGAAAGAGAAACAAAACCACATTCTAGCCGCAAGAGCAATGAGACTATTGGCAAAAAGAGACTTGGCACAGCATGCAGCATGTGGCTTAAATGCTTTTTGTCAGTGGTACATTCAAATTAAAGAGGAGGGGGAAAGACAGACTCTGATCCCGCTGCCATCCCATTCCTTGGCCTGAGAAATTCGTTCTTGAGTCAGGGCAGAGGAGAGCTGCAGCATTGAGGAAGAAGGGGATTGTTGCTTGCATCCCTTTTCTAAATCCATCACCGATGTCATCATCCTTGGACTTATGATGTGGTTGTGTGCTTGGAATCCTTGCTTGGGCGCATGGAAGTCTATGACTCCTAGAGCTCATGTTGTTCTTGCAAACAGGCTGAGTTTCATGGGAAATATTACAGGCGCCTGGTTAATGTCAGGCTTTGTGCAACCGAAATGATCGTTTGGATTTGGGAGATGTAGTTGAGGTAGGAGAAGGTATAGACCTACAAGTTTTAAGTTTGTAAGTTTGTATATATTTATATGTTTTTTTCTCAAATAACATTTTTATTTTTTTCTATATGAAGTTTTGATAACAGGAGAAAAATAGGGGGACCATCACCACTTGTTTTATTTTCAAACTTATTAGGAGTCTAATGCATCCCTTTTCAGAAAGTTCTTCTATTTAAATTTTTTTCATTTTTGTTACCAGACTGTACCAATAATTTTCTATCCTTTTTTACTCTCTATTTTTAGCATGCCTCCAACTTATTACAAAACGATATTATTTCCAAAGGCATATCTAAATTCAATTTCAATTCATTTCCAAATGGTAAATCATTAAAAATGTCCCCACCTTAGAAACAAAAATAAAATATTCTGGACATTCAGAAAGCGTGTACTAAAGTTTTCACTTAAACTTAAGCGTGCGCTCACAGTTGTGTGGACAATAGAGCTCTAAGAAACCACAAATCAGGAGTTTACTAATTCAAATTTGTTATAATCTGCATATGTCTGGAGCTAAAGTTATCTTTTGATATATACACACACACACAATTTCAAACACCTTCATTATATTCCATATGCCCAATTGATTTAACCAATTGCTATTGATGGCATTTTCTGTCATAAATAGATCTGCAACAAACATCTTATGTATAAAACTTTTTTCCTGAAATTAAGATTAATTCTTTTGAGTAGTGATCAGAAATTCAATCACTGGCTCCAAGAATTTGAACACATCCAAAGCCCTTGATAAAATTTCCAACTGAACTGCTTTCTAAAAGGATTGTACTTCCATTAGCAGTGTTTGAGGGTATCTATTTAATTTACCTTCACTGATATCTGATGTTACTTTAAAAATATGTTCTAGAGAAGACTGAACCTCAGTGTTTGCATTTCTTGGACAATGACTCAGATCGAAGGGGACAAAGCAGTGTGTATTTGTTTGTTTTGAGGCAGGTGTGATGTGGTCTAGGACCACATTCCATTCATCTCTCACTCTACACCCAAAACATCAAGAACATCAGTTTGGCATTGATGAGAGTTAGTTGTTTTTCTGTCAGATACTTATTTTTCATGCTTACGGTCATGAAATTCATTTTAAAAGCCTATAAAAAGAATGCCCCTCCCACCCTCGAAATGAATTCACACTCCCATGAGAGCTGGATCTCTTCTTCCAGGAATTAAAGATAATTTGTCAGTCTGCATATTTTCTTTCAGAACCAAATTACTGAAGGGAGTTGTAACCTGTTTTCAAATACTCTTGGGTTTCTTACTCAGAGCTTCTCTTTGTAATAGCAATTAGACCAGGGAGGCTAGTTTTAAAAACCAAGTGTAGTTGTCAGAGAACAAGTGGTGGAGGAGAAGAAGACACCCAAGGGGGTGAACTACCTATCATTTATCTATCTATATATCCCCATCTCTCTCTCTCTAATTTATCTCTTTAGCATCTATATCCATTTTCTCTGTATCTATCCATCTCTATCTATCAATTATCTATCTATCTATCTAATCTACCTACCTTCCTACTTACCTCTCTATCATGAGGCATCTATTTATTCTGGGATGGAATTTATGGAAAATAGGGATTCATTAGGATAATTAATACCACCATATCACTATTAATAGCCTTGGCTTATTAGCTGGGTAGGGTAAAACCCAAATTAGCTGGAGCAAGTGAAGAATGTGACTTTTCACAAATTGTATTTTCAACTAACTCTGGGATATTTTGATAGTTCTTTCTGCTTCAGTCTTTGTGGCTGACATTCACTCCCTACCCCTGAAGCACATCTCTTTGTTTTCCTAACTAGGAGGAGTCCTGTGAAGGCAGTTAATTTTCTTAGGCAGAAAACCTCACAAGATCTTTCTTGCATTTTAAGGATTCTTGTGCAGAACTGAAGACACAGTTTTAAAAGCCTGGTCTCATTCCTCCAGCCTCTGGGGCATAATCTGGAAATGGCCTTTTGGTTGTTATTGTGCTAACATTAACTGATTTCCCTATTGTGGCAAACTCTAGCAGTTTCTGCTTCTTCCTGGCACAGAGACTACATGACCCAGCTTTCCCTACAATTAGCTGTGGTTAGATGACTGGATTCTAACCAGTATAATGTGAACAGAAGTGACAAGTCCCACCTTCCAGCCTGGCACTTAAAGATCTCTCATGTTGTCCCTGCTCTTTGCAGCCCACCAGCTTGGTGCAGAAGCAGACAAGCCATTAACCTTGGAAGCTCCATATGAAGATGGCAGAACTGAAAGTCGGAGGAGCCTGGAGCCTGGAACCAGGAGAAGGGCTACATGCAGAGCAATGCCACCTATTTCCAGATTTTATATTTGTGAAAATTTCTGTTGTGTTTGAGCCACTATACCTTTTTGAGATTTGTTGATCATGGCAGCTAAAGGTACCTTAATGAATGTTTTAGCACTTGCTAAGACAAGTAAGGTTAAAGCCCAGATTCCAATTACTTGATGTTTACAATGAGTTGACTTCCAGGTAAAAGTTTTCTTACAATCACTGTGTACTGGGTATTTTTCCAGATCTTAGAGTAAGTGCCAATTCATGGGAAAAGATGAATGTCCTGCAAGGTGGTTCCAAGGGAGTCTGAGGTTCTTATGGCCCTTCCCAAACCTTTCC
Organism: Chaetophractus vellerosus; assembly: GCA_004027955.1. Classification (NCBI taxonomy): domain Eukaryota; kingdom Metazoa; phylum Chordata; class Mammalia; order Cingulata; family Chlamyphoridae; genus Chaetophractus; species Chaetophractus vellerosus. Next base: position 1,041 of record PVKH010007905.1, on the reverse strand, counting down.
CACCCAGAGAACTAAGGCCTCTGAAGGAGCAAAGTGTAGCCTCAATTACTGGACGTTAACTTTGTTCATGCTACGTCTAATGGATATTAACTCTTATTAGTCATTTGAATCATTATGTGCAAGAAGTGTCTGAAGGCAGGCTTTGATATAAGGGAGGAAGAAGAACAGACAAGGTACTTAGGACCGGAGGTGGGTGGGAAAGTTCCATTGCGCGGGATGGGGAAGGAAGGGAAGAATATACTGCAGGGAGACTCGAACTAGAAGACCCCACTGTGGTCATTAGACAGTGGTGGAAAACTACCACTGTGATAGCTTCATGAGGTCATGTCTAGACTCAGCCAACCCTTGGTTGGGCTGCAGGAAATGAGAGCATGTAGCTACAGTCTGCATTTAATTGTTAGAGGAGTCGCCACAAAAATAAGAGGGCTGGGGAGCAGATGTGGCTCCAGCGGTTAGGTGCCTGCTTTCCACATAAGAGGTCCCAGGTTTGGTTCTGGTGCCTCTTAAAAGGAAACAAAACAAAACAAAACAAACAAAACAAATGAAAAAACCAGCTCAGGGGAGCTGATGTGGCTCAGTGGTTGAGTACCGGCTTCTCACGTGTGAAGTCCTGGGTTTAATCCCTGGCCCCTAGTACCTAAGAAAAGAGGGCTTGTTGCCATTGTGGAATGGCAAGCACGGGGTGGATTGGGTGTGGCCCAAAGCACTGTCATTGAGCATTCTTGAACATTAATTCAGTTCTTGAACATTCTGAGGCCCCATAGTGACATAAATGGTACATATGAAAAAGAAATCACTCTATTTTAACTTCCCTTCTACTTACACATCCTAAAATGGGGTATGAAGTAAGCTCTGGAATCTGAAAAAGTGGGTTCAAGACCTTGGGCAATGGGCCCGGCTAGATAGCTCAGTGGATAAAGAGCTCGCTGGGAAACCACATGGGAGGCCCTGGGTTCGGTTCCCGGGGACCTCTCCTAGCGGGCAGACCGCCTTGAGAATGGCAAGCCGCCATGGGCGGGCCGGAGCCGCCGTGGGCAGGGC